>CAAHFI010907593.1:0-11834 GCA_900893395.1 Euglena gracilis
AGGAAAAATGGGGTAGGGGTGGGTGTTGGTAAGGATGGTGATGTTGAAAATGACATACTTTTGGGGTCCAATCAACTGATCTTGGATGAATAACCAACAATAATCAATGACTTGAACTTGTTATTTGTAATTTGTACTTCCTTGATTGAATTTTGAATTGCCATTGCAATGCAAACAATTGGCGAACAAAAAAGACACAGTGTGAACAGAGCCCTGCACAGAATATGTACAATTGGAGGGGGGCTACAGCTGGGGGGCTACTTGGTATACTCTGCGCAATTCTTAATGAATTGCGCCATCCCAAGCGCCCACCAAGGGGGTGCGCTGCTTGCACAAAGCCCAGCAGGGCTTGCGCATCCCTTGGGGGTTGCCTGTTGACCCACTCAACCTGCTCCCTCCTTTACCTTCCCTTGGCTTGGTCAAAATGGGCTGTGGGGCCCCCTTGGGTGCCAGTGGGGCCTCAAAAGGCCCTTGGGGGGGCCTTGGAGCCCCCCCCCCGTGGCCCCTTTGGGCCCCCTTGGGACCCCCCTTGGGGCGAACACCCTCGGACCGCGCACAATCGGATGGATGCTGATGAGCTGGTGGCGGCCGAGCTGGCGGCAGTCCCGACAACTCCTCGAGGACAGGTGGTGCCTTGTGGAGGTGCCCTCTCTATGGAAGGCCCGGAGGAGGACAGCCGCGGTCACACTCGGGATGCAATCGAGCTCATCCGGAGAACCGGCGCAGAAGAAGCCAGTGCGCGCTGGCCTCGGAGGAGGCGCGGCGCGATGCACGAGAAACTTGCTGTCGGGTGCTGCTGCCCTCCCGGAGGAGTCACGGCCTCGGCGCTGCGGGCGGGACCTGGAACATGAGCCATTGGACCGCCGCGAAGTGTCCATGATGGCTGTCTTGGTGTCGGCTGATTTGATGACTGTGCAGGAGACACACCTGGCGCAGGTGCCGCTCCTCTCCCCACACGACGACCGCTAATGCGGGTCTGCATCTGCAGCATGGGCGCCCTGTGCAGGCCGTCAATCGCTCCGAACACGGGAAGTCCTGCGGCGTGGGCTTCCTCTGGCGCCAGGGCATCGCCGTCATCCCCGCCATGCCGGCCTGCCCAGCGTGGCGTCGCCTGCACGCGAGCGGCGCCTGCACGGGGTTCGTCTCACCCCACGTCCCGGACTGCCGCTGGGGCTGCTCTTGCTGTCCGTGTACGCGCCCCTCTCCCACCAAGCAGAGTCCCGCCCCTTCGACCTGGAGTTCAAAGCACTGGCTTTCACCCTGGACATGCAGGTGCCACGCTGCTGCTGGGTGACTTCAATGGGTCCTTGAGCCCGGCAACCGACTACCTCAACTCCGGTCGCCGTCCACCCTGCGACCTCCTCGGTCTGCTGGGTCCTGGTCGTCCCTGGGTCGACGTGCATCGCCTGCTGCTGCCGGCGCCGCTGCCCTTCACCTACCACCAGTCAGGCCCTGGAGGACGACAATGGCTTCACGGATCGACCTGGTCCTCACATAACACGGCGGCGATGCGGCTGGTTCGGGGGCCGGTCCTCGAGGGGCTCAATGATGGCGGCCATTGTGGTGTGCTGGGGTCGTTGTCCCTCGACTCGGGCCGCATTGATTGGCAGCCGCCTCGCCCTCGTCCTCCGCCGCTGCTCTACGAGGCCTCCTCCGACCTGGCGTCCTCGCCCCAGTGGTCCGACCTCATGGAGCGCTGGCTGCTCACTCCGGCTGTCGTGGCCCTCCGTCCCCGTCCTGACGAGTCGCTGGACTCCTTCGCGACTGCTCTCCGTGCGGCATTGGAGCACCTGGTGTCGCTGGCTGGCGCTGGACTGTTCGACCTCGCAAGCGGCGCTTGGCGTACGACTCCAAGGAGGTGCGCTGCCGTCGTGGCCAGCTGGAGTTCTTCACCGCCTGGCTGCACAATTCCGCCACGCGGTGTTGGAGGCCTCCTCTCCCGGCTGCTGGCCACACCACTGGATGGCTCTGCTCGACGACCTGAGCGCCGCGGGCTGTCCCTGCCGCGAGATGACCTGTGGCTGTGCTGGCAGTGGCTGTGAAGAAAGCCATCACTACACGACTCCCAGACCTGCAAGCTCTCTTGCGGCGCATCGTGCGGAGCGTTGAAAGCGGTTCAAGGCTGCGCTTCCTCGGCTGCGGAAGGAGGACCTGGGCGAGATCCAGCGCTGGCTGCAGACCCCTGGGGTGCCATGGGGCTCGCGCCCGTGCTGGACGCCTCGGGCAGCAGTGTGTCACCGCGGCGGCTGTGGATGGGCTGTGCGCGCCTTCTGGGTCAATCAGGTGCTGCAGCAGCGTTCGGGCCTGGAGGAAGCAGAACGCTGGAGGGCATTCCTCGACTCCCACTTCGGTACTCACGTCCCTGTAGCCACCTGGCCTTCGTCGCCATGGACTGCGGTGCGGGTGTCTGCGGCCCTGCGCCCGATGCGGGAAGGTGCTGCGCCGGGCCTGGCCGGGGTCCCCATCGCGGTGTGGACACTGCCCGCTCCTTGGCCGCAGGCTGTCGCGCGCTTGCTGACGCTCGCGCAGGCGCAGCAGCGGTGGCCCTCTTGCTGGCTGGACGCGTACGTGGCCATGATCCCCAAGGCGTCTGGAGGTGCACGCCCTCAAACCAGCGCCCTATCACGGTACTGGAGGTGCTGCAACGGCTGTGGGCAAAGGGATCGTCACCGCGTGGACCCCGACCCTCCAAAACGTCTTCTCTCGGACACCGCCTTTGGCTTCCGCGCAGGCCGCGGTAAACCCCCCCAAGTAATACCCCATCGGGTTATTTTTTCCCCCGAAGTCCCGGCCCGAGGGCGGGGTATTATTTTGGGGGGGGGGTATTATTTTCCCAAAATTTTCGAAATTTTTCGAAGCCCGTAAAACCCAAAATAGCACCCAAAACCCCTTTTGGGGTCATTTTTTGCACTTTCTTGTGAAATTTACCATTTTATGGAGTCAGATGAGCCAGAAAAAATTTATTTTTTTCGTAATTTGTTGTCAGAGATTGTGGTTTTACCGACATTTTCAGGTCAAAAATCCGGGCCTTCGGCCCGGAACAGGGGGGGGGAGGGTATTATTTTCGGCGGCCGAAGTCGGACCCCGAGGGGGGGGGTATTATTTGGGGGGGTTATTTGGGGGGTATTATTTGGGGGGAGGGTTTACCCTGCATGCTGCGCAGGTGGTCAGGACATCATGCGCCTGCAGCGCCACCGCCGCCGCGGAGCTGTGGGTGGCCTCTTTCGACCTGGCGAAGTGCTATGACAGCCTGCCATGGTGGGCGGTGTTCCGGGTGCTGCGGCAGGCGGCGTGCCGGAGGACGTGTGGCCACCTTCGCTGCGTTCTACCGGGACGTGCGCAGGCGATTCCGCTACGGGACCGTCTTCGGCGAGCCGTGGCAGGCGTGCAATGGCCTGGCGCAGGGCTGCCCGGCAAGTCCCGACCTGCTGAAATCCTCTTCGAGACCTTTCATCGGTGGGCTGCCGCGCAGCGCCTCGGGGTCGATGTCGGCAGGCCTCCATGTCGCGTCCGTCAGCTTCGCCGACGACCTGGTGCTGCTGGCCCCTTCCCAGCCTGCGGTGGGGAGCTGATCGCGGCGTACCTGGAGTGGTGCGCTTTCTGGGCGTGAAGGTCACGAAGGTCCAAGTCTGGTCCACGCTGGGCCCTGGGCTAGCCGTGTCCATCGGCGACTCCTCCGTCATGACCACCGCGAGTTCCGCTTCGTCGGGGTGGAGCTGGGTCTGCCCAACCGGATCGGCGACTCTGCGCACTGGCTTCCCCGTTGGACAAGGCGCTGTCCGCTGCTCAACGACTGCGCTGCCTCCCGCTGCCCGCTGCGCTGAACGCGGTCCTGTGGCGGACGACGGTGCTGCCGAAGGCCCTCTACGGCTGTGAGCTGCGCAACGTCACGGCCACACAGCTGGCCCCGCTGGTGGCTGCGGCGAAGGCTGCTGTGTGCACCAAGCCGCCGCTGGAGCTAAATGCCTGGAAAGCGCCGGAGGTGGCGCTGGCTGGCCGCTGGGGATTCCGCGGCGCTGCACCCATGGCCTTCGCCCGCCTGCTCCAACTGCGCTGGCTGCACCTCCTGGCGAACGGCGAGGGCATCGCGAGCGTCATCCACCGGGGTGGCCTGCGCCTCATGGTGTGGCGCGAGCCCTCCCTGGCGCTGCGGTCTGCTCTGGCGGCGGTGGGCTGGTCCATCAAGCCGAACGCGCAGTGCAGCCGTTCCGTGTCCTGGCCCGGCTGCTCCCAGAGCTGTCGCTGGCGGCCACGTCCTGCTGTCCCCGGACGGCATCAACGACCCCCATGAGCAGGCGGTGTTCACGGACGGCTCGGTCTCCGCTGGAGGAGGAGGTGCCGCGGTATGGCTTCCGTTGGATGGCGATTCCCTGCTGCTCCACTCCCCGCACCGCGCGGCAGCACCCATTGTGAGCTGCTTGCCCTGGAGATGGCGTTGGCTTGCAGCCAACTCAGGTCCTCACCGACTCGCTGTGCGCACTGCAGCTCTTCCGTGATTGGGGCTCGACGCCCGAGACGCGTCGGCTACGCTGACCGGATCGGGCGGAAGTGCGTCGGGCGCTGGCAGCCGCCGCGGCGTGTATCCTGCCCGTGAAGCTGGAGAACGTGCCGGCACATGACGACCGTGGGGTCCAGCGCGGGCTGTCAAAGGCGGTGGGCAAGGATGCTGCTGATTCCCTGGCCAAGCAAGCGTCGGCGGGACGACCTCACCGTCTGTCCGGCCCCCGGAGGACGTCCCGATGCTGGGTCCGGCAGGCGACCCGGTCGTGCTGTTGGATGGGGAAGGCGCGGAGGTGCTCAGCGTCCCTCCTCCTTCCCCGGTGGCCTGGTGGCGACGTTGTCGGCGACTGTGATCTTCCAAGGGACCTCGCCACCGCTTGGACACCCTGTTCCCCGTGGCTTGGACTTCGACTGGGCCTCCTCCCCACCATGTTCCGCCGGCCGGAGGTCCAGTCCGGCGGCTTTGTGCGCAAGGTGGCCCCGCGGTGATCAAGACAGCCGCCCGTGTTCGTGGCGGCTGTCTCGCTACGCGGGAGCGTTCCGGCGCGGCACGGCATCGGCGGCGTGGTGTCACCTGTCTTGCCTGTGCTGCCCCACGTGCTGACGGGCTGTTCTGCTACCGGCGCTCCCCCCCCCTCCGGCCCTGATGGATGTGTGGGCGCTGGCCAGCGTTACCTGAAGCTGAGTGTGCCGCCCCCTTCACTGGCATGGCTGACGGCGCACTGCCTCCCCCTGCTGGCGGCGCTGGTCCCCTCCACCGTGCTGCACCATCACGCTCTCCCAGCGGCAGATGCGACGCGGCTCATGCTCGCGTTGCACGTGGCCCTGGCTGAGCGCACGGCAGAACCCCTTCGCCGTCGTGGTGAGCTCATGGCCACCTCCCCGATGCTGGTCAACACGCCATCCGACCAGCCCCAGGCGGTCCCCCCAGTCCTGTCCCCGCCCCGGCGGCGAGCAGCTCCTCGTGTGCAATGCCCCCAGAGCTGCGCCTCAGTGTCCCGAGCTGCGGTGCCGGGAGCTTCAGCTGCGCCAGCGCCCCCATGCCCCGCTGGCACCAGCCGGTTCCCGCAGGCCCCCCCTTGCGGTAGCTCCTGGCGGCGTTGGCTGCAGTCGCGCCTGGTCGTCTTGCTGCGGGAGCACACTGTGGTCTGCTCCGCCAGCCGCGGCTGCCGTTCGGAGGGCTTTCTGGACCTCTTTGAGGAGTTGGTGGCCGAGCACTATACGACGACCCCTGGCTCCTTGCCGGCTCACCGCCTATCCGGCTTCTCCAAGGCGCTGGCCAACCTGGTGCTCCGCGGACCTGAGTCGCTCCCTCCAGCGACACTTATTGGGTGGCGGTCGGTGGCTGTACAACCGCACCCCCACTGTGTCTCGGGATGCAGACCGCTTGCGTCGACGAGCTGAGCGAGAGCTGGCTGCCCGTCCGGTACCTCGCCCCGTGGTCACCATCGAGGAGGTGGTCTGGCTGCTCGCTGCGGAGCCACCCCAGGAGACTGACCCTCTCCTGACCCTAACCCTGACCCCACTCATAAAAAACCCAGGGCTTTATGGATCTGATGTTCGCTCTAATTGTTGGGTGAAAATTCTTCTGTCTGAAATTTTTGGTAGGCCCAAGATTTCCTTGTTTCTTTTGAGATCTAAATCTCATGCACCATTTGAAGAAAATGCTCAAATAACATTATTGTTTGAAGGCACTGAGCTGCCTTTATTTGCACTTGTTATTTGAAGGCACAGAGTAAAAAAGGGACGCTATTTCCGCATGGAACAGCTAAACCTGTCCTGCCCAGTGTTGTTGTATTTGCATCCGCAGGGTACTCAGCAAACCCAAAGAGTCGCCGAACTAGGGTTAGAAACATGGGGGCCTTGTGTGTATTAACTCTTTTTGGATGACTCTTTGGGATATCTGGCACCCAATGATCTCATGGACCAATGCATCGTTGTTATTAGGGATTGGGTCAGGGTCAGGGTCAGGGTTGTGGTAAAGGTTGGGGTTAAGGTGAGAGGACATTATTGAAATTAGACTGCTCTGAATTCTTCTAGAGATTGGTACCGAGGAAGGTGGGTCCACAATGATCAGTTGATATAATCTTTTTTTTCACAAATCCATTTTAGAAAAAGAGGCAAAGCAAATGCAGATACCGCAATTATGTGCATTACCTTCCCTCTTTAATGGCGACCAATGACGGTAGGCCACCTGCAGAGGTCAAGCCAACCTGAGATTGGGCCGAGCTAACCCACAACCATTGACCTGCAATTTATGCAAGGAGCCCAATTTCGGCCGCCGCATCTTCGGAGCCAGGGGTGTGCTACCACCCCAAATACCCAAACCGCAACCTGCCAGCAGCATCCAGCCTCCAGCAAAGGGGGGGGGCTGGTGGATTGCAACCTTCTGTAAAGAAAAAAGAGGCCTGGCTCCCACTCTGCACACCGCGGTGACTTCAGCTGCCGCCAGCGAGGGGGACGCAAGGGCTCGCCCCCCTCCCCCCCCCTGCTCAGTCAGCTCCTCCCCAGCCCCCCAGCCCCCCAGCCCCCCCCCTCCCCAGACAACTCGTCCACCCCCTCGCTGCCCGCTGCTGCAGGGCGTCCTGCAGGCCGTAGAGGAATGGGCGGCAGCCCCAGCGGCCCTTCCACCGCTGGAGGAACGCCCGCAGCGCCGCCACGACGCCCTCGAAGTCGAGCTCCTCCGCGCCGTTGCAGGCGGCGGGGCGGTGGCCCCCTCCCCCCTCCGGCGGCCCTCCCCCCTCCGCGGCGCCGGCCCGGGGCCCCGGTCGAGATGGCTGAGGCGGGCACTCTTTCCCGCAAAGTGTCAGGTTGTTGTCGCCCTTTCGTGGATGACTGCGTTCCAGCGAAAGAAACCTGTGCCACGTCTCCCTCAAGTATTTTGACCCCGAGGCTATTTCAGAGGTTGCGTGCAGATGCTTGCAACCCAGTCAAAACTGAAGTGCATGCACACATGTGTCGAAATTCCAACCCGGCACATGAAACTCATGCATATGCCAGCCAAACCATACGGACACCTCTATCCCGCCCTGTGTTACTGTACTGTCGTAGACTTAATGATGTTTGAAATGTGCAGGTTTAAAGTTGGGGCTAATCAGGTAGCTGTGGCTGGCTCGGTCGCCAGAACCACAAAAACCATGAGCTCCCTGCTCCAACTCCCTTCCCCAGTGGAATTCTACCCCGCAACATATCCCAACTAATACAACTAATGCTGTACCCTGGCAGCAACGCAATCCCCCGCTGTGGCACAACGCTGCCCCCCCCCCCAGCCAGCCACCGTCCCAGGCGTCGGGGAACGCCTCGCGCATGAGGGCCTGCAGCTGTCGCGTGGTACGGGCCGCCAGCAGCCGGTGGTGGGGGCAGCCCGCCACCCCTCACCCCGCCGATGCCCAGCGGTGCAGAGGACGGTTTGAGAGCAGGGTTCGATGGAGCAATGGTGCGGTCCATGCGCCGATATTTGGGGTTGGCCCGAAGATTTTGGCCTCCCAAAAGCGGTCAAAAAAATGTAATTTTGATTCTGGGCACTTTTTGGGTAAAAATATGTCAAAAAAAGATTCGGTGCCAGCTTCCCCCAGGTCGGTCGGGACCCCGGTGGCAGATGGTGGGGGGGGGTTCGGACCGGTTTTTTGCTTACCGCCCCCCCCCCCCCGGGCGATTGACGCCCCGGGCAATTGACGCCCCCGGGCAATTGTCACCCCTGGTTGTGCCGGCCAATTTGTCACCCCGGGAAATTGTCACCCCCCTCCGTGCTGCCCAATTTGTCACCCCCCACAGAAGATGTTTGTGAACTTTCTTTTCGCCGACACGACTCAATTGACCTTATATTTCGCTACAACGTGCTGAGAAATGTCACATACCAATGCTCTGCACAATATCACAACCATAGCTGCATTTTTGAGCGTTCACTTGTGTTGCAGATGGTGATCTTGGTCATTTGAATTTAACGTGGCCTACATGGGTGGGCAATTGACGCCCCTGGGCAATTGACGCCCCCAGGCAATTGCCACCCCCTCTGTGCCGGCCAAATTGTCACGCCGGGAAATTGTCACCCCCTCCGTGCTCCCTGATTTGTCGCGCGACAATTGCCCGGGGGGGGATAAGGACCCGGCTAGAAATTCAAACTAGCTGGAAAAAAATGGACCAGCTGGAAGGGGGGGGTTCGGGGGTCCCCGACAAAAAAATAACCCTCCAGTGCTGCGCGCCGACGTGGAAATGAGGTTTTAAATGGGGTTTTGGCTGATTCTGTGACAAAGAAGCCCAAAAAAAGGCCAAAAATGGGCAGTTTTGGCCAGTTTGGGGGTCCCCAAATTTTTTTTCCACTAACTAGCCCTGCGGGGGGGGGTCCATTGAATTCCCATTAGCCAAGTTTGGACTAGCTGCAGTCCAGCCCCCCCCCCCAGGGGGGGTACTGCGAACCAAAAGCAAAGACCTGGTCCGGACCCCCCTGGTCCACAAGGGGGGACACCCCCCTTAGTTGCAATAAGGTTTCTTGTTTGTTTATGGCTGGCGTAACTTCGGAGGAGGTGGGACACCACCCTCCTCTACCCTGTGCACCCACCGTGTATGGAACCTGGCGTGGCGGGTGGGGCGGGCAGCGGCGGGGCGGCGGGCTGGGCAGTTTGCCCGGATGGAGCGAGACGCCTCCTCGTACTGCGTCACTTGGTCCTGCTGGTCGTAGAGCAGGTACCGCCCACAGGCCTGGGCCCCTCTGCCGCTGCGGAAAACCCCGCTCACGCCACGAAACCCATGCAAGGCTTCGATGCCCAGTCAGCACAGGATCCATGCAACGTTCCCGAGAGCCCTAACCCAAGAGCCCAACCGTGGGTGTACACGGTGGGGCACAGGCTTGGCCACGTGTGGAGCCCGAACAAGCTGTCGTCGTGGGCCGAGGGCACGCACACGAGGCCCATCAGCACCAGCTGCTCCACCACTCCTCTTCCTCCAAGCAGCGCGTTTCATGGCAAAACCCCTGTGAGGGCCGCCTTGGGGTTTGGTTTCTGGTACCAATGCACATAGCACAGGTGAGGTTCAGGGTCTGTGAAGGGGGAGGGAGGTGCAGAAATAACAGTAACAAAATACAAATGTCAGGAATATCATACCCCTCCACCCCCCCGGGCAATTGTCGCGCGACAAATCAGGGAGCACGGAGGGGTGATAATTTCCGGGGTGACAATTTGGCCAGCACAGAGGGGGGTGACAATTGCCCGGGGCATCAATTGCCCCGGGGGTGTCAATTGCCCACCCATGTAGCCACGTTAAATCAAATGACCAAGAACACCATCTGCAACACCAGTGGGCGCGCAAAAATGTTGCTGTGGTTGTGATATTGTGCAGAGCATTTGGTATGTGACATTTCTCAGTACGTTGTAGCGAAATATAAGATCAATCGAGTCGTGTCGGCGAAAAGAAAGTTCACAAACATCTTCTGGGGGGGTGACAAATTGGGCAGCACGGAGGGGTGACAATTTCCTGGGGGACAATTGGCCGGCACAACCAGGGGTGACAATTGCCCGGGGCGTCAATTGCCCGGGGCGTCAATTGCCCGGGGCGTCAATTGCCTGGGGCGTCAATTGCCCGGGGGCGTCAATTGCCCAGGGGGGGGGGGGGGGTAATAATACAATGATAAAATGTCAGGAATGACCTGATCCGTTTCCAGGATCCACATCTGTCCCCCTCTGTGTGCATACCCGAACACGCCTAGCTGGGGCCCGACGTCCACCTCCACCTTGCCGGACGTCTTCGCGCCGTGCAGGGTCTCCAGCGACCGGGACTGCGTGCCGGCGTCCGGGCTGGACAGCAGCCAGTCCTCGAAGAGGGAGCGGTACTCCTCCAGCTGCCAGTCCGCCGCTGCTGTCCCTGCTCCCTTAGTTGCACTAAGGCTTCTTGTCTGTTTATGGCCGGCGCTAACTTCGCTTCTGGCCCAGTTTGCTGCGTGGTGAGTGGCCAGGGACCCCTTACACCAGTCCTCTTTTGTTTGCTCCCCTGCCGGGTGAGTAACTCTGGTGTAATTCCAGCGCTGTAGGGACATACACTCACCTGTCCCTGCTCCCCCCTGCCCCTGCCCCCCCCAAACTGAATGGAAGGGGGAATGGTGAGTGAGCACCGTGAGCAACACCGGACTGCAGACAGGGTTGGCGCTCACAGAAGTTGGAAGGAGGCCCGGGCTCCGCTGGAGCGCCGGCCGTGGGCGGAACGTACTCCGCAGCCAGTCCTACACCGCCCGGCGGTGCCGCGCCCGAACTCATCCCACTTGCCCCGCCGCGCCGACCAGTGCAGCAGCCCGGCGGCCCAGGGCTGGGCGGGGGTTTGGGGCAGTCCGGCCGGCCCTGCCCGGCCCGGCTGTCCCGCAGGAAGCCGGCGTCCGTCAGCTCCACTGCCAGCAGCTGGTGGTGGCCTCAGGGCCCCCCGCTGGAGGAGGGGGGTCACGTCAGACACAGTCCAGGGAGTTCTGGGGAGGGTCTTGCACTCCAGAAATGGAGAGTCATGTCTTCGACCGTTTGTGGCTCCCCCAATGCCATCACCCAAATTGTACCACAAAGGTATGTCCACTGGGATCCTGGCTTTTGAGGACAATGTATGGGATCCTGTGCTGGTGCTGGCTATGCGCACCCCGTTCACACTCCATTGCCCCACATGTGATGGAGACCAAGCATCAGGAAAAGAACACAAAAAACTGGAAGCAAAAACAACACAGAATCCAAACTTTCTCAGAAACTGAAATTTGATACCTAGACAACTGTGGGGGAGGCACCTCAGACGGTGTCATCCTGTTCTCGAGAAGGGGAAAAATAAATTGCTGCTTAACAGGGTTCTGTTTTTTTCATCAAAAAACCCTATGTGGAGTTCAGGTTGCAGAAGTGTGGCGGCCGAGCTAGCGCCAGCCCCACACCAACACACGCCAGCGGGGCCTCCTCGGGGTGCGGAAGGCGATCCAGTCGGCATCGGAAGCGATGATGTACTCCGGGGCCTCAGGAAGATACGGTCGAAGAAGTACAGCACCACGTTGACGTCGTTCTGCAGGCGCACGGCCTGCGCCATCGGCCCGCCAGGAGGGGCAGTGGAGAGCGTGCGCTGGGCAGAGGGGGGGGGCGGAGGGGCGGGGGGGGGGAATGCGCTGGACGGCCTTCGGAAAAAATGCGCAAAAATGTGCAAAAAATTTCGCAAAAAATGCGCTGAGTTTGTGACATTCCTAAGGGAAAAGGACTTAGAAAAATTTCCAATAGTAAACCCAAAATTAAACCAAAATCACCAAAAAAAGCTGAAATGAAGGCATTTTGGCCAAAAAATGCATGACCAAGGCGTCCTTGTCACGTCACGTCACGTCACGTCACGTC
>CAAHFI010908204.1:0-15681 GCA_900893395.1 Euglena gracilis
ATGACGCAGAAACTCTGCGTTGAGGTGTGGCATCCCCATTGGTACCAAGGTATCTTGGCACACGCAATCGGATATTCCGAATGCGTCAAAGAAACAAACGCGAAAAATGATTTCTTTAACAGGTGGTAATAATATACCACAAAAATCCTCAAATAGTGGTACATCAGCGGGTAAATCCCACCAATGAAACACACATAGGATAGTTGGTGAAACCAATCCGCATTCGGATTGACGGGTATGAGGAGAGCTCCTCGCGCTTCATCGCGGAGGATTTTCTCCACCACATCCGGGATAAGTTTTGGGGAGGGTGCATCCATAGCACCGTATCACCCAAATTTAAGAAATGCGTTGGTATGTCGCGACCAATATCGCGACAAGCGCGCATGCGCTTTTGATGAAACGCATCAATTTCCAACGACAAATCGAAGGAATCAGCCAAAGCCGCGATTTTGGAGAACCATTCCTCCAAAATACGGTATTGACCAAAATTAAATGCGTTCCATACGCGCATCGCGTATGTGTCGACCTGGTTCGCGGGTTGAAGAGCGGTAACGCAATTCAGGGATCCGCAAACATAGGTCAAGGGTGTGTCATCCACACTCCCAAGGGGCATTCCAAGGGTTGATGGGTTGGATGGGTGCATACCCAGTCCATATCATGCCAGATGGAGGTGGGGGAGGTGTGTGACACGGATTTCGCGGTCCCAAACAACAAGGCAATACCTCGTTGTTGGAGCACTTGATGTACGGTCGCGCATTGCGATCCGCAACCAAGTGTATGGTTACGCGAAATCGGGATTAGTGTTGGTGTTTGGACTAACATCCACAATCGAAATCTGGCTGGGCGGAAATTCTCCTACAGTGCACACATTGGAAGGAAGTGTCGGAGTAGTGGTCCTGGTCGCGCATGTTGGTCTGGTGGGGTGTGTGTAAAAGTTGGGATGCGCTTTTGTAGCTGCTGGGGGGTGTACAGATGTATCTGAAAGCGATACATCTGGTGGAAAACGGGGTATTGGTGCAGCTGGGCGACTACTCGACACCGTGTACTTCAGGCCTTTGGGCTTTCGTCTTGTAACCCAGTGGAACGAGGGGGTACCGCTACTCGCTTGCCCTGCCTCATGGGGAACGGAAGTTGGTGTGTCAATGGGCAGGGGGTGAACTTTCTCGGTACACCCGGTGTGGAAAACGTTGGTTGGTGTGGTTGGTAACGGGGTAAAAGTTTTCGAAAACGGTGTGGAAAAATTGGTGGCTGTCGCGGTTGACGCCACAGGTGATGAAGGTTTGGGGGGCAATGAAGAGAATGGTGATGTGCGCAAACCGTGGGAGTGGCAATCCACTACCAGCCGGTGCTGACGTAAAAAGGGGTATCCCAGAATTACGTCAGAACCATGGATTCCGGATTCGTATCCCCAGGTATCCGGAAAATTTTGCGGTTGGGGGGGTGTGAGTGGTGCTTGGGGATGAGGGGTAGGACAATGTCCAAAAAGCATCCCAAGTCACCACCGCACATGGGGGTGTTGTCAGCCGTCGTAATTTTGATCGGCTTCTTGGCTTTCACCAAGAGGGGGTTGGTATCAACCCGAACCGAAAAAGTAGTGCAATGCGACAACCAGTGTCAATGAGAATTTTGACTTTTGCACAAAAATTTTGGATTTTGATTTCCGCTTGGACCAAAAGTTCCATGGGGGGTAAGCAAAGTGAAGGGTCTGGCGAAAATACGTTTTCTTGCCAGCTTTCCCATGAACCCTTTCCTACTTTGCACAACATTCCGAGCGGAAAGTTGGAGTGGGGGGTGGGGGACCCGAAAATTTTCCGGGTACCGACCAGAAAGGCAGATGGGCAGGGGGGCAGGGTTGATCAGGTCCTACCTCCATCTGTTCATCAGCCCAGAGGTCCGTGCCCTCGGACCTCGGGCTCCCCTACTCCAGGTCCGAACCGGCCGAATAGCCGGCTATGGGCCTTTTAGAGGTATAAACGGATTTCAACGTGCGCACCGCCATGCGGGCCTCGTCGAAATCGGTATCCGTGGTCTCATCCCCCTCCCTGCCCGAAGCCGGGGTGTCATCCTCCAAACAAGATATCTTGAAACCGACTTTATGGCGGTTGGAGGAGTGACCCTTGTCACCGCGATTCATACCGCGATGACGTTGGCCAGGGCGGGGAGAACGAGAACGCGGACATTTGGATGAGTGGTGATCACTCGATCCACAAAGCGAACACCGAGATTTGTGTCGCGATTCTGGTAACGGGGGGATCGGTTTCCCGATTTCCCGTCAAACCGTCGTGGTGACCGGGTATCCCGTCGACCATGACCGGTGTATCGGGGTTTTCCCGATGAGGATCGCGAAGAAGATGATCCGCTTCGCGAACGCGATCGCGATGTCTCGCGATGAGAATCACGCTTCTTGGCCGGGGCACCGGGTGACCTACCCCGAGGGGTACCGTGTTTCCGCTCATCGCGGAACGGGATCCGGGGGCTAATACCACCGGAACGGGGACCCGATGACCGTGAATTGCCCGATTGGCGTGAAAACGCGGAGGAACCCGAACCTCGTGATGAGGTCGAGCCTCGCGGACTCTGAATACGCTTTCGCGCTTCAGGATTAGGACATTCCCGAGACATATGTCCCGATTTGTTGCACAAAAAGCACACTTTATCCGTGGCTTGGTCCGAAGAACGCGGGTATCGCGTTTTCGATCCCGTGGTGGTGAAGTGGGTGAAACCGGTGATTTTTGCAATGCGTTCACCGAACCAGCCGGTAATCCAGCGGTTGGGTGTGCGGTATACGCGGATTGAATCTGACCAAGAAGCTGTGATAGCTTCAATTGCTTGGAAACGTAGTTCCAGCGTTGGTCAAGAGTCATTGCATTACCGCCAACTCCTCACGATGGATATCCTTGATGAGGCTAGGCGTGAAATGCATGAGAACAGCGTCAAACTGTTCGCGCATTTGCTTTTCACTGAGTTCATCCACTTCAGCGGCAAGTCCTAACCATTTGGCATACCAAAGGTCAATGGACTTCCATTTGCGATCGGGTGGGGCGCATTGCCGCCACTTGGTCTCCAGGGTAATCCTAGCGACCAAACTTGAACTGGTGGAAGCGTATTGCTCCACCAGGTCATCAAAGGAAACGCGGTAGCGAATGACGAGTTGTCGCGCGCGCTCCTTCTCATCCCTAGGGAGGCAATCGATGAATTCCATCTTGATCACCTCCGGGTTTGTGTCCTGGGTTGGCCCTTTCAATGCCCAGTAGTACTCCCAGTCCCGGAAAAACTGTCTCCATGTGGTTGGATCACCGTCCCATTGGGGTTTCACCTTATTCGCGATTGCGATGGTGCCCTTGAAGTCTTTCTGAAAAACCCGTTGGCCCTCGGTGGTATTCCGTGGATTCGGGCCCGGGTACGCTCGAGCACCAAGCGTATCCTTTCCGGATTCTTGTCGGAATCGCGAAATTTCTGGTGAAGGTGAATCCTGGTACCGGAAATCCGGTCGCAAACCCTGTTGGTCACCCGTAATAGGGGACTCTCCGGTGTGGGGGTATGTCGCGCATGCAACATGTGACCCACTCCCGGTGTACGGGTTTGGCTCATTCCACGCACAAGCATGGAATGATGGATTTCTTGGTGGAGACTTGGCGGAATCGCCGTGTTTTCCGAAAATTCGGTTCCCGTAATGGGAAATTCATCCGAAAACTGGTTTGGGTTGTGGACAAGGCCAATGGTGGCACAATTCGCGGAATCGCGGATTGTGACACTCGGGACACGGGTGGTGGTGGTGCATGTGCACCCAGAGCGGGTTATGGAAACGCGACTCTGGAACATTTGGCGCATCTTCGGCAATGCATACTGCCGAATTGCGGTGTGAAACCCGCTGTTGGTTGGACACATTATCCAAACCCACAGACAAGTCATGCACACTTTGCTCCAAATGCTCAACGAGTTGGAGTTGGCCGCAAATACGGTCAACTTCATCCTCCAAAGCGCGAATACGCTTGCGGTAACGGGAAAAGTCATCCAAGTGCGGAATCCTTTCGGAAATTCCGGTAACATCTTGGACAAGTTTCCCGTGAGACTTATCCAATAATTGGAGTTGTCCCATTAATGCTTTTACAGCATTTGAGAGAATCTGCAAAGGTGATGTCACCTTGGTTGGTGTGGTGGTGGGTGCAACCGGTGCAGGGTTATCCGACAACGCGGTTGTGGTACCCATGGGCAAATTTCCGGGTTGTGGCTTATCCAACAACGCGGAAATTCGCTCATCCAACCTGGTAATCTCACTTTGCGTGGATCGGGCATTCCGATTCACCGATTCCTCAAGCCGTAATAGGCTGTTGCAGAAATCTTGCAAGGTTTCCTGATTGTTAGTGAGCATTTTGTCATAAAATGCCTTGAAATCAGGGTTCTCGGTAATCCGAGAACTGGAACCTGCAGGTAGAGACTGCATTTCCGTTACTTTGGTAGACACCGATGCATACCGGGTCTGGAGTTCCCCAATAGCAGTCTGAATACCGCTAATGTCCGGAACTCGGTGGGAAAGTGCGGAATAGCTTTGTTGCAAACCCGCAATGGCCGAGTTAATCCCGCCAATGTCGGATTGCAACTGCAACTGCAGGGAATCCTGCCGTTGTGCCATTTCCGCGACTTTCGCGCTCAGATTGGATAATCCAACCCGATTCGCGTCACAATAGCAGGTTTTCTGCTCCAAACGGGAAAGTCGCTCCTCCAACTGCCGCACATACGTGTGGGGAGCAAAATTCTCGTTGGCTTGTGACTGGAATTGCCGAAACTTTTCCGTTTCATCGCACAACTGCATAATGCGGTGTTGCGATTCATGGAAAGTTGCGGACAATGTGGTGAAATGGTCCATAGACACAAATCCACCACTGCTGGATGTTGCAGACGAGGAATCTCGTGCATGCAACTGTTGTTGCAAATGCAACAACGCGATGAACAGGACTCCATTTGTCCCGATAACTGTTGTAGTGAGTCATGCAAGTGCAGAAACTTGGAGTCATTCCGCGTTTCCGCTTCATGCATGCATTCACTAATTTGCCGGAAGTTTTGCGGGAGTGTTGGCACATTTGTCAAAGGTTTCCCGAAAGTTTGCAAGGTCAATACCCGCACTTTCGAAATTCCTCTGGCAATATTGCCAACTTCCTGCAAGTAATTCCAGCAGTGTTCCAGCTTGGTGAAGACATGTTTCTGGTTGTCCTCATCAAACTGAAGCACTTTGTTCAATGCGGTTGCACACTCTGCAACGCATTGTTGCACATGGTTGAACTGCCTCACAAGGGGGTGATCCCCTGGAAGCCGAGCAACGATATCCTGCACATCCTCAGCAGTGAGGAGCTCACCAGTGCCCTTCCCATAGTCATCCATGGGTTGGGATGTACCGGAGAATTCCGGCACCACTAGGCGAGTCTCCGGTTGCCAAGGTAGTGCGGGATAGCACCCGATATCGGGTGGTGGTGGCAAAGCTCTGTAAGGGCTTGCCGGTGGAAGAGCGGGTGGTGGTTGAAAGAAACACGGGGTTTCCAACCCACCATCACCAGAGAAGCCCGGTGGCGGAATCACCACGGGTCTCTCCGGTGTGCGCAGCTGCACCATTGCCGCAGACAGAGGCGAATACCCCCGTTGTGGCAAGGTGAGTGCGGAAGAGGCCGCATTAGCCTCTGAAGCCAATGATGTGGAGGGCTCATCGCCGACCACTGTCAATGATGACAAGTGTTGCAATTGTGACAATTGAATCAATTGTGCCTCATCGGCGTGGGAACTGGAAGCACTTTCACATAAAAGCTTCCAATCCCCATTTTCTTGGTCAATGTCTTGCAATGATGCCTGTAATAAGGCATAGTTGAATTGATGGTTGGGGCCTGTGCTTTGCATCTTTCTGATGACAAAAACAGCAAAAACCCACAAAACTAAGCAGTTGTGCTGGCACCAGAGGGGCTGTAACGGGTAATACCGTACAGAACCTTCCGGAGCCTGCTCGTCTGCTTAGACGTTGACTAGAAGCCGGGAGCTGACGCTGCGACCGTGTAATAACGGTGCAGGGGCTCTCCGCTGCCAGTCAGCGTAGGATCGAACCAATCTGCTACCAAGTGTAATACTGGTAGCCTTTCTGTATGTGTATGTGTAGGATCGTACCAATCTGCTACCAAGTAATACTGTAGCTTTCTTTCTGTATATGTGTAGGATCGTACCAATCTGCTACCAAGTGTACGTCTGATTCCCAATTCCCCTTTCCCAATTCCCAAAAGCCTTCGCTTTCGCCTTGGCGCACCTACTTGGGAACTGAAAATCAGAGTAACAGTAAAAACCCTTTTCCCACTTCCCAAGAAGCAAAGCACGGAGCAATGCAGGGAGGACGGACTGGATCCAAGTCCGGTCCAGAAAAAGGAAAAGATAAAAGAATACCACCTGTGGAGAGAGAAGGGGCACCCATTAGGAATCCTAATAGGATCTGCTTCCATCCTAACTTCCTCAACGGAAGGGGACAGAAGCATACGCCTGGTACACAAGCATAAATCGGCTGCGCGGCGCTCCAAAAACGAGCGCTCTGCCCCGGCTAGAGGTCGGCGATCCTTTACCTGAATGTTGCGAAGGGCGGCGGGCGGATAGGCGCAATTTTGCCCGGGCGGGCGTGCGTAAAACGCAGCAGTTACCGCCCGGGAGGCGCAAAATAGCACGTTTAACGGACGCCCCAAAAAACGTCATTTTTCGGCCTTTTCGGCCGAAATCGGCTGCGCCGGCGCTCCAAAAACGAGCGCTCTGCCCCGGCTAGAGGTCGGCGATCCTTTACCTGACTGTTGCGAAGGGCGGCGGGCGGATAGGCGCAATTTTGCCCGCGGCGGGCGTGCGTAAAACGCAGCAGTTACCGCCCGGGAGGCGCAAAATAGCACGTTTAACGGACGCCCAAAAAACGTCATTTTTCGGCCATTTTCGGCCGAAATCGGCTGCGCCGGCGCTCCAAAAACGAGCGCTCTGCCCCGGCTAGAGGTCGGCGATCCTTTACCTGACTGTTGCGAAGGGCGGCGGGCGGATAGGCGCAATTTTGCCCGCGGCGGGCGTGCGTAAAACGCAGCAGTTACCGCCCGGGAGGCGCAAAATAGCACGTTTAACGGACGCCCAAAAAACGTCATTTTTCGGCCATTTTCGGCCGAAATCGGCTGCGCCGGCGCTCCAAAAACGAGCGCTCTGCCCCGGCTAGAGGTCGGCGATCCTTTACCTGACTGTTGCGAAGGGCGGCGGGCGGATAGGCGCAATTTTGCCCGCGGCGGGCGTGCGTAAAACGCAGCAGTTACCGCCGGGAGGCGCAAAATAGCACGTTTAACGGACGCCCAAAAACGTCATTTTTCGGCCATTTTCGGCCGAAATCGGCTGCGCCGGCGCTCCAAAAACGAGCGCTCTGCCCGGCTAGAGGTCGGCGATCCTTTACCTGACTGTTGCGAAGGGCGGCGGGCGGATAGGCGCAATTTTGCCCGCGGCGGGCGTGCGTAAAACGCAGCAGTTACCGCCCGGGAGGCGCAAAATAGCACGTTTAACGGACGCCCAAAAACGTCATTTTTCGGCCATTTTCGGCCGAAATCGGCTGCGCCGGCGCTCCAAAAACGAGCGCTCTGCCCCGGCTAGAGGTCGGCGATCCTTTACCTGACTGTTGCGAAGGGCGGCGGGCGGATAGGCGCAATTTTGCCCGCGGCGGGCGTGCGTAAAACGCAGCAGTTACCGCCCGGGAGGCGCAAAATAGCACGTTTAACGGACGCCCAAAAACGTCATTTTTCGGCCATTTTCGGCCGAAATCGGCTGCGCCGGCGCTCCAAAAACGAGCGCTCTGCCCCGGCTAGAGGTCGGCGATCCTTTACCTGACTGTTGCGAAGGGCGGCGGGCGGATAGGCGCAATTTTGCCCGCGGCGGGCGTGCGTAAAACGCAGCAGTTACCGCCCGGGAGGCGCAAAATAGCACGTTTAACGGACGCCCAAAAAACGTCATTTTTCGGCCATTTTCGGCCGAAATCGGCTGCGCCGGCGCTCCAAAAACGAGCGCTCTGCCCCGGCTAGAGGTCGGCGATCCTTTACCTGACTGTTGCGAAGGGCGGCGGGCGGATAGGCGCAATTTTGCCCGCGGCGGGCGTGCGTAAAACGCAGCAGTTACCGCCCGGGAGGCGCAAAATAGCACGTTTAACGGACGCCCAAAAAACGTCATTTTTCGGCCATTTTCGGCCGAAATCGGCTGCGCCGGCGCTCCAAAAACGAGCGCTCTGCCCCGGCTAGAGGTCGGCGATCCTTTACCTGACTTGTTGCGAAGGGCGGCGGGCGGATAGGCGCAATTTTGCCCGCGGCGGGCGTGCGTAAAACGCAGCAGTTACCGCCCGGGAGGCGCAAAATAGCACGTTTAACGGACGCCCAAAAACGTCATTTTTCGGCCATTTTCGGCCGAAATCGGCTGCGCCGGCGCTCCAAAAACGAGCGCTCTGCCCCGGCTAGAGGTCGGCGATCCTTTACCTGACTGTTGCGAAGGGCGGCGGGCGGATAGGCGCAATTTTGCCCGCGGCGGGCGTGCGTAAAACGCAGCAGTTACCGCCCGGGAGGCGCAAAATAGCACGTTTAACGGACGCCCAAAAACGTCATTTTTCGGCCATTTTCGGCCGAAATCGGCTGCGCCGGCGCTCCAAAAACGAGCGCTCTGCCCCGGCTAGAGGTCGGCGATCCTTTACCTGACTGTTGCGAAGGGCGGCGGGCGGATAGGCGCAATTTTGCCCGCGGCGGGCGTGCGTAAAACGCAGCAGTTACCGCCCGGGAGGCGCAAAATAGCACGTTTAACGGACGCCCCAAAAAACGTCATTTTCGGCCATTTTCGGCCGAAATCGGCTGCGCCGGCGCTCCAAAAACGAGCGCTCTGCCCCGGCTAGAGGTCGGCGATCCTTTACCTGACTGTTGCGAAGGGCGGCGGGCGGATAGGCGCAATTTTGCCCGCGGCGGGCGTGCGTAAAACGCAGCAGTTACCGCCCGGGAGGCGCAAAATAGCACGTTTAACGGACGCCCAAAAACGTCATTTTTCGGCCATTTTCGGCCGAAATCGGCTGCGCCGGCGCTCCAAAAACGAGCGCTCTGCCCCGGCTAGAGGTCGGCGATCCTTTACCTGACTGTTGCGAAGGGCGGCGGGCGGATAGGCGCAATTTTGCCCGCGGCGGGCGTGCGTAAAACGCAGCAGTTACCGCCCGGGAGGCGCAAAATAGCACGTTTAACGGACGCCCAAAAACGTCATTTTTCGGCCATTTTCGGCCGAAATCGGCTGCGCCGGCGCTCCAAAAACGAGCGCTCTGCCCCGGCTAGAGGTCGGCGATCCTTTACCTGACTGTTGCGAAGGGCGGCGGGCGGATAGGCGCAATTTTGCCCGCGGCGGGCGTGCGTAAAACGCAGCAGTTACCGCCCGGGAGGCGCAAAATAGCACGTAATTAACGGACGCCCCAAAAACGTCATTTTTCGGCCATTTTCGGCCGAAATCGGCTGCGCCGGCGCTCCAAAAACGAGCGCTCTGCCCCGGCTAGAGGTCGGCGATCCTTTACCTGACTGTTGCGAAGGGCGGCGGGCGGATAGGCGCAATTTTGCCCGCGGCGGGCGTGCGTAAAACGCAGCAGTTACCGCCCGGGAGGCGCAAAATAGCACGTTTAACGGACGCCCCAAAAAACGTCATTTTTCGGCCATTTTCGGCCGAAATCGGCTGCGCCGGCGCTCCAAAAACGAGCGCTCTGCCCCGGCTAGAGGTCGGCGATCCTTTACCTGACTGTTGCGAAGGGCGGCGGGCGGATAGGCGCAATTTTGCCCGCGGCGGGCGTGCGTAAAACGCAGCAGTTACCGCCCGGGAGGCGCAAAATAGCACGTTTAACGGACGCCCAAAAACGTCATTTTTCGGCCATTTTCGGCCGAAATCGGCTGCGCCGGCGCTCCAAAAACGAGCGCTCTGCCCCGGCTAGAGGTCGGCGATCCTTTACCTGACTGTTGCGAAGGGCGGCGGGCGGATAGGCGCAATTTTGCCCGCGGCGGGCGTGCGTAAAACGCAGCAGTTACCGCCCGGGAGGCGCAAAATAGCACGTTTAACGGACGCCCAAAAACGTCATTTTTCGGCCATTTTCGGCCGAAATCGGCTGCGCCGGCGCTCCAAAAACGAGCGCTCTGCCCCGGCTAGAGGTCGGCGATCCTTTACCTGACTGTTGCGAAGGGCGGCGGGCGGATAGGCGCAATTTTGCCGCGGCGGGCGTGCGTAAAACGCAGCAGTTACCGCCGGGAGGCGCAAAATAGCACGTTGGCAACGGACGCCCAAAAAACGTCATTTTTCGGCCATTTTCGGCCGAAATCGGCTGCGCCGGCGCTCCAAAAACGAGCGCTCTGCCCCGGCTAGAGGTCGGCGATCCTTTACCTGACTGTTGCGAAGGGCGGCGGGCGGACAGGCGCAATTTTGCCCGCGGGCGTGCGTAAAACGCAGCAGTTACCGCCCGGGAGGCGCAAAATAGCACGTTTAACGGACGCCCAAAAAACGTCATTTTTCGGCCATTTTCGGCCGAAATCGGCTGCGCCGGCGCTCCAAAAACGAGCGCTCTGCCCCGGCTAGAGGTCGGCGATCCTTTACCTGATTGTTGCGAAGGGCGGCGGGCGGATAGGCGCAATTTTGCCCGCGGCGGGCGTGCGTAAAACGCAGCAGTTACCGCCCGGGAGGCGCAAAATAGCACGTTTAACGGACGCCCCAAAAACGTCATTTTTCGGCCATTTTCGGCCGAAATCGGCTGCGCCGGCGCTCCAAAAACGAGCGCTCTGCCCGGCTAGAGGTCGGCGATCCTTTACCTGAATTGTTGCGAAGGGCGGCGGGCGGAGAGGCGCAATTTTGCCGCGGCGGGCGTGCGTAAAACGCAGCAGTTACCGCCCGGGAGGCGCAAAATAGCACGTTTAACGGACGCCCTAAAAACGTCATTTTTCGGCCATTTTCGGCCGAAATCGGCTGCGCCGGCGCTCCAAAAACGAGCGCTCTGCCCCGGCTAGAGGTCGGCGATCCTTTACCTGAATTGTTGCGAAGGGCGGCGGGCGGACAGGCGCAATTTTGCCGCGCGGGCGTGCGTAAAACGCAGCAGTTACCGCCCGGGAGGCGCAAAATAGCACGTTTAACGGACGCCCAAAAACGTCATTTTTCGGCCATTTTCGGCCGAAATCGGCTGCGCCGGCGCTCCAAAAACGAGCGCTCTGCCCCGGCTAGAGGTCGGCGATCCTTTACCTGAATTGTTGCGAAGGGCGGCGGGCGGATAGGCGCAATTTTGCCCGCGGCGGGCGTGCGTAAAACGCAGCAGTTACCGCCCGGGAGGCGCAAAATAGCACGTTTACGGACGCCCAAAAAACGTCATTTTTCGGCCATTTTCGGCCGAAATCGGCTGCGCGGCGCTCCAAAAACGAGCGCTCTGCCCCGGCTAGAGGTCGGCGATCCTTTACCTAATTGTTGCGAAGGGCGGCGGGCGGAGGCGCAATTTTGCCGCGGCGGGCGTGCGTAAAACGCAGCAGTTACCGCCCGGGAGGCGCAAAATAGCACGTTGGCGACGGACGCCCAAAAACGTCATTTTTCGGCCATTTTCGGCCGAAATCGGCTGCGCCGGCGCTCCAAAAACGAGCGCTCTGCCCCGGCTAGAGGTCGGCGATCCTTTACCTGATTGTTGCGAAGGGCGGCGGGCGGAGGCGCAATTTTGCCCGCGGCGGGCGTGCGTAAAACGCAGCAGTTACCGCCCGGGAGGCGCAAAATAGCACGTTGGCGACGGACGCCCAAAAACGTCATTTTTCGGCCATTTTCGGCCGAAATCGGCTGCGCCGGCGCTCCAAAAACGAGCGCTCTGCCCCGGCTAGAGGTCGGCGATCCTTTACCTGATTGTTGCGAAGGGCGGCGGGCGGAGAGGCGCAATTTTGCCCGCGGCGGGCGTGCGTAAAACGCAGCAGTTACCGCCCGGGAGGCGCAAAATAGCACGTTGGCGACGGACGCCCAAAAACGTCATTTTTCGGCCATTTTCGGCCGAAATCGGCTGCGCCGGCGCTCCAAAAACGAGCGCTCTGCCCCGGCTAGAGGTCGGCGATCCTTTACCTGATTGTTGCGAAGGGCGGCGGGCGGAGAGGCGCAATTTTGCCCGCGGCGGGCGTGCGTAAAACGCAGCAGTTACCGCCGGGAGGCGCAAAATAGCACGTTGGCGACGGACGCCCCAAAAACGTCATTTTTCGGCCATTTTCGGCCGAAATCGGCTGCGCCGGCGCTCCAAAAACGAGCGCTCTGCCCCGGCTAGAGGTCGGCGATCCTTTACCTGATTGTTGCGAAGGGCGGCGGGCGGAGAGGCGCAATTTTGCCGCGGCGGGCGTGCGTAAAACGCAGCAGTTACCGCCCGGGAGGCGCAAAATAGCACGTTGGCGACGGACGCCCAAAAACGTCATTTTTCGGCCATTTTCGGCCGAAATCGGCTGCGCCGGCGCTCCAAAAACGAGCGCTCTGCCCCGGCTAGAGGTCGGCGATCCTTTACCTGATTGTTGCGAAGGGCGGCGGGCGGAGAGGCGCAATTTTGCCCGCGGCGGGCGTGCGTAAAACGCAGCAGTTACCGCCCGGGAGGCGCAAAATAGCACGTTGGCGACGGACGCCCAAAAACGTCATTTTTCGGCCATTTTCGGCCGAAATCGGCTGCGCCGGCGCTCCAAAAACGAGCGCTCTGCCCCGGCTAGAGGTCGGCGATCCTTTACCTGATTGTTGCGAAGGGCGGCGGGCGGAGAGGCGCAATTTTGCCGCGGCGGGCGTGCGTAAAACGCAGCAGTTACCGCCCGGGAGGCGCAAAATAGCACGTTGGCGACGGACGCCCTAAAAAACGTCATTTTTCGGCCATTTTCGGCCGAAATCGGCTGCGCCGGCGCTCCAAAAACGAGCGCTCTGCCCCGGCTAGAGGTCGGCGATCCTTTACCTGATTGTTGCGAAGGGCGGCGGGCGGAGAGGCGCAATTTTGCCCGGCGGGCGTGCGTAAAACGCAGCAGTTACCGCCCGGGAGGCGCAAAATAGCACGTTGGCGACGGACGCCCCAAAAACGTCATTTTTCGGCCATTTTCGGCCGAAATCGGCTGCGCCGGCGCTCCAAAAACGAGCGCTCTGCCCCGGCTAGAGGTCGGCGATCCTTTACCTGATTGTTGCGAAGGGCGGCGGGCGGAGAGGCGCAATTTTGCCGCGGCGGGCGTGCGTAAAACGCAGCAGTTACCGCCCGGGAGGCGCAAAATAGCACGTTGGACGGACGCCCAAAAACGTCATTTTTCGGCCATTTTCGGCCGAAATCGGCTGCGCCGGCGCTCCAAAAACGAGCGCTCTGCCCCGGCTAGAGGTCGGCGATCCTTTACCTGATTGTTGCGAAGGGCGGCGGGCGGAGAGGCGCAATTTTGCCCGCGGCGGGCGTGCGTAAAACGCAGCAGTTACCGCCCGGGAGGCGCAAAATAGCACGTTGGCGACGGACGCCCTAAAAACGTCATTTTTCGGCCATTTTCGGCCGAAATCGGCTGCGCCGGCGCTCCAAAAACGAGCGCTTGCCCCGGCTAGAGGTCGGCGATCCTTTACCTGATTGTTGCGAAGGGCGGCGGGCGGAGAGGCGCAATTTTGCCCGCGGCGGGCGTGCGTAAAACGCAGCAGTTACCGCCCGGGAGGCGCAAAATAGCACGTTGGCGACGGACGCCCAAAAACGTCATTTTTCGGCCATTTTCGGCCGAAATCGGCTGCGCGGCGCTCCAAAAACGAGCGCTCTGCCCCGGCTAGAGGTCGGCGATCCTTTACCTGATTGTTGCGAAGGGCGGCGGGCGGAGGCGCAATTTTGCCCGCGGCGGGCGTGCGTAAAACGCAGCAGTTACCGCCCGGGAGGCGCAAAATAGCACGTTGGCGACGGACGCCGCAAAAAAACGTCGTTTTTCGGCCATTTTCGGCCGAAAACGGCTGCGTCGGCGCTCCAAAAACGAGCGCTTTGCCCCGGCTAGAGGTCGGCGATCCTTTACCTAATTGTTGCGAAGGGCGGCGGGCGGAGAGGCGCATTTGCCCGCGGCGGGCGTGCGTAAAACGCAGCAGTTACCGCCGGGAGCGCAAAATAGCACGTTGGCGACGGACGCCGCAAAAAACGTCGTTTTTCGGCCATTTTCGGCCGAAAACGGCTGCGTCGGCGCTCCAAAAACGAGCGCTTTGCCCCGGCTAGAGGTCGGCGATCCTTTACCTAATTGTTGCGAAGGGCGGCGGGCGGAGAGGCGCAATTTTGCCCGCGGCGGGCGTGCGTAAAACGCAGCAGTTACCGCCCGGGAGGCGCAAAATAGCACGTTGGCGACGGACGCCGCAAAAAAACGTCGTTTTTCGCCATTTTCGGCCGAAAACGGCTGCGTCGGCGCTCCAAAAACGAGCGCTTTGCCCCGGCTAGAGGTCGGCGATCCTTTACCTAATTGTTGCGAAGGGCGGCGGGCGGAGAGGCGCAATTTTGCCGCGGGGGCGTGCGTAAAACGCAGCAGTTACCGCCGGGAGGCGCAAAATAGCACGTTGGCGACGGACGCCGCAAAAAACGTCGTTTTTCGGCCATTTTCGGCCGAAAACGGCTGCGTCGGCGCTCCAAAAACGAGCGCTTTGCCCCGGCTAGAGGTCGGCGATCCTTTACCTAATTGTTGCGAAGGGCGGCGGGCGGAGAGGCGCAATTTTGCCCGCGGCGGGCGTGCGTAAAACGCAGCAGTTACCGCCGGGAGCGCAAAATAGCACGTTGGCGACGGACGCCGCAAAAAACGTCGTTTTTCGCCATTTTCGGCCGAAAACGGCTGCGTCGGCGCTCCAAAAACGAGCGCTTTGCCCCGGCTAGAGGTCGGCGATCCTTTACCTAATTGTTGCGAAGGGGGCGGGCGGAGAGGCGCAATTTTGCCCGCGGCGGGCGTGCGTAAAACGCAGCAGTTACCGCCCGGGAGCGCAAAATAGCACGTTGGCGACGGACGCCGCAAAAAACGTCGTTTTTCAGGCCATTTTCGGCCGAAAACGGCTGCGTCGGCGCTCCAAAAACGAGCGCTTTGCCCGGCTAGAGGTCGGCGATCCTTTACCTAATTGTTGCGAAGGGCGGCGGGCGAGAGGCGCAATTTTGCCCGCGGCGGCGTGCGTAAAACGCAGCAGTTACCGCCCGGGAGCGCAAAATAGCACGTTGGCGACGGACGCCGCAAAAAAACGTCGTTTTTCGGCCATTTTCGGCCGAAAACGGCTGCGTCGGCGCTCCAAAAACGAGCGCTTTGCCCCGGCTGAGGTCGGCGATTTACCTAATTGTTGCGAAGGGCGGCGGGCGGAGAGGCGCAATTTTGCCCGCGGCGGCGTGCGTAAAAACGCAGCAGTTACCGTCGGGAGGCGCAAAATAGCACGTTGGCGACGGACGCCGCAAAAAACGTCGTTTTTCAGCCATTTTCGGCCAAAACGGCTGCGTCGGCGCTCCAAAAACGAGCGCTTTGCCCCGGCTAGAGGTCGGCGATCCTTTACCTAATTGTTGCGAAGGCGGCGGGCGAGAGGCGCAATTTTGCCCGCGCGCGTGCGTAAAACGCAGCAGTTACCGCCGGGAGCGCAAAATAGCACGTTGGCGACGGACGCCGCAAAAAACGACGTTTTTCAGCCATTTTCGGCCGAAAACGGCTGCGT
>CAAHFI010908641.1:0-13387 GCA_900893395.1 Euglena gracilis
GATTGCACATCTGCCTCGAACACCAGATCACCATGAAAGACAAATGAAACAACAATCAGAAAACAAAACACTGAAACACACTTGACACTGTAAAGTGCTGTGCTGTGCCAGTCAGTGGTTAGACCTGTGCTGAAAGAAAATTACCACCACCACTGATACAGTGGAAACCACCCCCAGTTGTTCCATGGGTTTTCGTACCAGTCCCAACCCCATCAATCTTGAAACCAACTTGGTCTCAAAAAATGAAAGTCATTCCACCTGTTTTTGCAGGTATCCAGAATTGTTTTGCCTGTCAAAATTTTCTTGGCTGTGCGGCAAAATCTGAAGAGGATTTCTCAGACACTCATGACGGCTGCAAATTTGTGACACGTCATTCAGCTTCACAGACACAAAATTTTATGGACTTGGTAATTTTGTTTCACTGCGCTGCAACTGTTCAGCATTTTGCAAATTCCAACATTTTTATTTGCTCGGTCCACCTTCCAATTTCCACTTTTTCCTTTACCAATGAATATGTCATCTCTTTCAGCCGTTTCGTCAGAGCCTCGCCCTCAGGGACTTTGAGTTTCGAGTCAAAAAATATGTTTCTGTGTCCTGTCCCTCTGAGTGGCTGGGCTCAATTTAAAAAACACTGCGAAAATTTTTCAATGTGTGCAAGTCTGCATTCCAAATGTCTCAGATTGAAACGAAGTGACCCTTCAGGAGAATCCACAACATTAGTCCACAGAGCATGAAAGTGCAAAAACAAATCCTCCAAAGCATCCGCAACTTCTAGTTGAAGGACATCAAAACTGCTGATTGCAACCATCCTTTCAAGCTTTTAGCGAACAGTTTTCAAGTCAAAAGCAGCTTCTTCTCCCTCCGTTTGGGGTTTTGATTTGTCATCGACCGAATCCAAAAAATCTTCACTGACGGAGTGAGCGAAGCAACCTCTGCGTACCATGTTGGGGGGTAGGGACGCTCGGCTGGGGGGGCTGCCGGGGCTGCATCCACTGTTTTCCGGCCCTGGTGGGCTCAGGCCAGGGCTCTTGTGAAATTGGCCCCCGTTTTCAAACATGTCGACGGGCGGCAAAGGGGGTGAGGTGTGCCCCCCGACCCAGGGTCCCTAGTTGCCCCGCGTAGGATCTTTTTTCCCTCCACTATTGGTTTTTTCCCGTTTCTCAACTTTTGGTCCAAAGGGTGGACAAATACAAACCAACCCACCTACTTGCAAGCAAACAGCAGAGCACAACATAAACCTGAGTGAGATGGCAGGTAAGAACCTTGAGTTCAGGAACCTGCTGGTTGTGGGGAAACAAGTTGGAAAGCAATGCCTTGGGTTCTTTGGATAATTGATTTTTTTCTTTTTGACTGTTCAATTCTGAGTTTGACGTTTCTGCTTCTGTGATTCTCAATTGACTTTCTTCTTGCAATTTGCTGGGCTTCCAATTCTTCTCGCGTGGCGGTTGACTTGCTTTGGTAGTTCCTACAGGGGTTTTTGGGTATGTTTGGGATATTTTTGGCTGCCCACGCCAGCGGCAGCCGACATAACGCACAAACATGGTGAAAGTGTGTATCGAGGATATCCTTGCTCGATTTTGCGGATGGTGGTGGCGTTCCCACCAGCACGTCGTCAATGTACACAATGGCAAATGGTAAGTCGCGTAAAACCTATTGGATCATGCGTTGAAACATGGATGGGCGATTCGTACCGCCCACGGGGAGTGCTGTCCATTTTAAAACACCCTTGGATGTCACGAAGGACGTGTATGGTTGGGATTAGGGGTCAGGTTTTGCATTTGAAAAAACAGCCGTCCTCCAGATCCAAAATTGACCACATGGTGTTCAAGTCCTCAATCAGTGGGAGCGGGAAGGGATAATCCCTTGTCTGGGAGTTCAGGTACCGGCAATCCAGCACCGGTCTCCATGTCATTTGACCTGTGGGGTCCCGGGGTTTAGGACCCACAAATGCCTAAGATGCTCACTCGCTTTTCAAGGGTAATATCCGCTTGCGCTGAATAAGCTACTGAACCCTTTCATTGAGAGCTTGTTCATGTTCTCCCGAACAACGAAAAAATTTACGGTTCATTGGTTTACCTCCATCCTTAAGCTCGATCTTGCAAACACCGAAAGGACCGCGTATCGCAGGGTCGATGTCGCAGGCGTAAACTGGATTTTCCTGCGCACAGTGAAATCCGCGAGTAATCCGCGAACGGAATTCATCTGATTTAGAATGTTGACCTGCACTCTCGATGACCGCAAAAACGGCCAGGGGTCCATCCCCCGGGCTACCGAGTTTCCTCGGCACCGCGAATTTGGATACTCCGAATGCATCGAAAGAACAACCACGAAAACGCTTTCTTGTAAAGTTTTAATATTTTACCACACAAATCTTCAAAACTCGGTCCATTGGTGGTTAAATCACACCAATAAAAACAAGCATACGACAGTTGGTGGAACCATTCCGCTTCCGGAATGATGGGGATGAATATAACTCTACTGGCTTCATTCCACAGAATGTTCTCAACCACACGTCCGATAATGTTTGGGGCAGGGTGCATCCATAACACCGTTTCACCCCAAAATTTGTTGAACGTCTTGGAGTGTTGTGACCAATGACGTAGTAAACGAGCATGCGCTTTGGATTAAAAGGCATCGATTTCTAATGCCAAATCAAAGGAGTCAGCCAATGTCGCGATTTTGGAAAACCTACGTTCCAAAATGTGATATTGACCCAAATTGGAAGCGTTCCATACACTTTCGCGTATTCATGCACCTGATTTCCGGGTTCAATTGCAGAAACACAATCAATTGAGACACAGGCATTCGGGCTGTCCTCAACAACCACAAGGGTGTGGGTGGCATTAGCCGGTGAGTCTTGCACAGGTGTGCCTGGATTCGGCACAACTGCTAGGGAACGGGGTTGTGATGTAACTGGGCGACTACTCGACACCGTACATACTGCGGACCTTTTGGCTTTCGTCTTGTAACTCAGTGAAACGGGGGTAGTACCACTACTCGCTTGCCCTACATCATGTAGAACGCATGTTGGTGTGTCATTGGGTAGGGAGGCGGCTTTCTTCGTACTCGGGGGGAGGAAAACCGTGGTTGGTGTGGTTTATAACGGTGTTTCCATTGTGGGTAACGGTGTTGGAAAAGTGGTGGTCGTCATAGTGGACGCCAACGGTGATGGTGGTTTCGGTGGCAATGAAGAGGTGGGTGCTGTGTGCAAACCGTGGGAGTTGCAATCTACAACCAACCGGTACTGGCGTAAAAATGGTTATCCTAAATGTACGTCAGACCCGTGAACTCCAGTTTCGTAACACCAAATATGGGTGAAATGTTGCAATTGAGTGGGGGGGGGTGAGTGATGCTTGGGAATGATGTGCAAGAGTATGTCGAGCACACATCTCAAAGCACCATCGCACATGGGGGTGTTGTCCGCGGTTGTAATTGTGATTGGTTTCTTGGCGCTTACCAGAGAGGGGTCGGTATCAACCCCAACCGAAAAGCAGCGCAATGCCACAGCCAGTGTCAATTAACATTTTTACTTTCGTTGAAACGTTTTGAATGCAGATTTCCGCTTGGACGAGTAATTCCATTGGTGGTAGGCTAAGTGAAGGGTCTGGCGGAAATACGTTTGCATGCCAACTTTCTCATGAATACCAAACCTACTGTGCTCAGCATTCCGAGCCGAAATGTGGAATGGAGGGTCGGGGACCCGAAAAAATTCCGGGTACCAACCGCGAAGGCGGATGGGCATTTGGGAGGGGGGTTAGGGTTGATCAGGGCCTACCTCCCTCGTTTCATCAGCCCGTGCCCGTGCCTCGGACCTCGTGCTCCCCTACTCCAAGTCCGAACCGGCCGCATAGCCCACAACAGACTTTTTTGTGGAATAGATGGAATTTAATGTGCGGACAGCCATTCGGGCTACATTACATTCGCCGTCCGAGGTCTCATCCCCCTCCCTGCCCGAAACCGGGGTGTCCGCCTGCAACAAGATATCTTGAAATCAACCTGGGTCCTACTGGGCCCCTTGAGTGCCCAGTAGTACTCCCAGTCCGGAAACAACTGTCTCCATGTGGTTGGATCCCTGTCCCATTGGGTTTTCACCTTGTTCGCGACTGCGCTGGTGCCCTTGAAGGCATTCTGAGTAAGCCGTTGACCCTCGGTGGTATTCAAGGTGGGTGGGTTCGGGTAATTCTTAACACCAAACGCGTTTCACGTATTTTCCGCTCCAAGTGTGGCTTGTGCAGGACTTTCTGCACCAAGTGTAAAACTAGCAAGATTTTCCTGCGGTAAACGCGAGAAATGTAGTGAAATTCTCCTGATGCGGCGGGCTTCCCGCCGAAAACCATGTGGGTCATCTGGCATTCCACAACCCGTCGGCTGCTGGTACAATCGTGCATGCAACACGTGACCAATACCAGGTGTGGGGTGTTGGCTCATTCCTCGCACAATGTGCGTTCAAAATTCTGCTGAGTTGGTGTGCTGTCCTGCACTTTCGATGATAGCGGAAACCTGTTTGTTGGTCACATTAACCACACGGAGGTCAGAACGGAGATGCCTATAGGCATGTTGCTTCCTGGTGGTCATTATTATCCAACACACTAACATTCATTGGCGGGGAGTGTGAAACAGTGAAAGCATCAAAGAAACAAACACGAAAAATGATTTCCTGGAAAGGTGGTAACACTATACCACAAAAATCCGCAAATAGAGGAACGTTGTTTAGTAGGTCCCACCAATAAAAGGTGACATAAGTCAAATTTCGAAACCGTTCCACTTCGGGATTCACAGGAACAAGTAACCCACCTCGCGCTTGATACTGGAAAATTTTATCTACAACAAGCGGGATAAGTTTCAGATGGGGATGCCTCCATAGAACAGCGTCTTCCTAAAACGTATCAAAGGCGTTAAAGTGTTGCGATCAACGTCGCGAATGGGCGTTGGAAGAGAAGGCATCGACTTCTAACGTCAAATCAAATGAAGCCGCCATACCGGCGATCTTAGAAAATCAATCTTTCAAAATTTGATACTGACCAGAGCGAAAAGCATTCCAGGTGTCCTTGACGTACTTGGAGATCTGCTCAGCATCCTGAAAGGCTGAACATGCTGTAAGCGGAACAAAGGAATTGTCCATCATCCACGCACATGTCCACGGGAGTAAAACCAGGGGGGGCATGTGTGGGTTTGCAATATACCCAGTCATCGGTGATGTTCGATAGCGCGGAATGTGCGATATGTGCGGGATTCGCACCATGTGCGGGGAGCGCGATATGCACAGAGAGTGTGGATAGCGCCATAGGCGCATGGGGAGGGCTATGCGCAAGTCCAAAAATGGATGCTATGCCTTTGCACTGTAGTGCTCGATTCATCCACGAATTAAGAAGACCTACCAAGTGTACCGATGGGTGTATCACCCTTTGTACCAAGTGTATTCACCTGTTGGTTTGTCTATTAAATCTTTTCACAGTGTAACTTTACCCAGTGTAGAGGGCGAAAAACTCCCGGTTGCGGGATCCAATCCGATTAGTTAGGAAGATTCAACTAGACATACACAGTCAAAATAATGGTAAGCAGGTATTCTCCGACAGTGAGCGCATTGGTAGGAATGTTGGTGCTTGTGATGAGCGTTTGCGTGGGTGTCCGTGCATAAGTTGGTGTCGGTTGGGGTAGCCTCTGGGGGGTGTACAGGGGTGTCTGAAATACACACACCTGGTGGAAAACGAAAAAGCCGGGCAGCTGGGAGGCTACTCGACACCGTTATAACTTCATGCCTTTGAACTTTCGCCTGGGAACCCAGCGAAACGTTCGGGTTAAGCTACTGTGTTTCCCCAGGGCAAGGGAAAAGTGCGGCGGGTTTGGGGGCAGCTTTGTCCTTACCCATAGGGTAGGAAATGGTGTCTTCGGTTGTGGAAAACGTTGTGGAAATGCGGGAGGTGGGGGACAAGTTAGGGGGTGTGGTGTGTGTGCGGGGGGTAGTGCTCAAACTGTGCGAAGGACAGTCCACCACCAAGCGTTGTTGCCGAGGGAACGGAAAACCCAAGCTGACATCAGACCCGGCGACATTCGCCTCAAATGCCCAAGTATCCAGAACATTTTGCATTTTTTTGGGTGGTGGTGCTTCGGTATAATGTGGAGGACGATTTCCAAAATGTATCCCAATTCCCACCGCACATGGAGCTGCTGTCAGCGGTCATCCGTTTAATTGGATTCTTGGCATGAGCCAAGACGGGGGTGGGTATAATTTGCGGAAAGGTATGGGGATTTGACACCCTGTGTCGACTAAAATTTTGGCTTGTGCACAAAGAGTTATGGGTTTTAATTTTCGCTTGGACCAAAAGTACCAAAATGGGGGTACACAAAGCAAAGGGTCGGGTGTAAAATTGTTGTCGCGGCAACTCTTCCATGACCCTTTGCTTACATTTCTCAAAAATCCATGAAAAAAAAATTGCACGGGGAGTGGGGGACCCGAACATTTTGTGGGTGCCGACCAAAAGAAACGATGGGCAGGGGAGGCAAGGGTTCCTACCACCATCTGTTCATCAGCCCAGAGGTCCGTGCCCTCAGACCTCGGGCTCCCATACTCCCTATCGGAGTAGTCCATTTGGCCTACGGTGGACTTCCGAGAAAAAAGTGCGCGTATCGCGCAAATCACATTCCTGTCCTCCTGAAACTCATCCCCGGTGCTGTCCAGGTCTTTTTCCTCGATAGAAGAGAATTTGAAACCAGCCTGCTGCCTATTGGCAGACCCGGGACAACCATGGCCAGGGCGGGAAGAACAGGAAAGTGGGCACTTGAATGAGTGGTAGTATTTAGACGTACAAAGGGAACAACGGTTTTGTGATTGTGATTGCCTTTAGGGAACAACGGTTTTGCGATTGTGATTGCCTTTTGGCATTATTGCGCCGCGTAGAGCAGGTATCCGCTCGACCGCGGTCACATCGCGAAGAGGATGATCCGCTTCGCGACTGAGATCGCGATGAGTCGCGATTCCTATCCCGTCTGCAGGTAGGGGGCGGGGGATCGACCTCGCGGTGTGAATTCACGTCCTTTTTTTGCGGTGAGGTGAACAGGAACGTGGTCTACCATCACTGGAACGGTAACCCGACAGCTACGAATGCAAAGATCGTGATGAACGTCAACTCCAGGAAGAGAAGGATCCTCGAGGACACTTACTGCGCTTTCGTGCTTGGGGATAGATCATTCACGAGTCATATGTCCGGAGTGATTTCACAAAAAGCACACTTTGTCCGAAAGTTGGTCGGAAGAACGCAATTAGCGCGATTTGGAAACCAGTGTGTGGGACTTAGGTCTTGAACGCGGATAGCGCTTTTTGTAGTCACTCGATGGTGATTTTGTTGATTTTGGGGAGGTAGTCCGTTGGACTGCATGGACTGAACCGGTGGGTACACCCGCGGTGAGTTGGTGGTGATATGCCGATTCAATCTGTCCCAAAAGTTGCGATAACTTCATTTGTGTGGAAACATAGTTCTATCTCTCATCGTTCCTCACGGTGAATTTCTTTGATGAGTTTGGGGATGTAGCGCAGTAATACTGCATCAAAATGTTCCTTTATTTGCGTTTCCCCTAACTCATGTACTTCGGCTGCCAACCCAAGCCACTTGGGGTACCACTAGTCTATCGACTTCCATTTGTGATCTAGGAGGGGGGCAAATTGCCGCCATTTGTTTTCCAGGCTGATTTTGGAAACCAAACTTGAATAGGATGAAGAATATTGTTCAACCAACTCCTCAAAAGAAAGGCGCCAGCGAATGACCAATTGTCTGGCGCGTTCTTTTTCTTCCCTTGGAAGGCAATCTAAAAACTCCATCTTGATTCCTTCCGGGTTGTCGTCTTGGGTTGGTCCCCTTAAGTTTAAAGAGGATTCCCAGTCGCAGAAAAAGTGTTTCCATGTGGTGGGGTCAACGTCCCACTGGGGTTTTACCTTGTTCGTGATTGTGATGGTGCCTTTGAAATCTTTCTGAGAATCCCGTGGCCCTTCGGTGGTATTCATGGGGAATGGGCCCAGGTGCGAAGTTGCACCATGTGTAGGTACTCCGGAATTTGCACCAAGTGAGTTGTTCGGTAAATTTTGTGAATGCGCACGGAACATACCACTCAGTGTACCATAGGTACCATGCAAATTCGGGGAACCGCGAATGCGCGAATGGCCATTCGGTTGCACATGTAGGGGTGACGTGTCACATGGTTGTACCATTGGTGCTACTAAGCGTATTTGTGAGGTATGACCAATACCCGGTGTTGGGGTGCGGATCATACCGCGAAATAGTTCATATTCCGAAACTCTTAATTTCAGAGGGGGGTAGGTCCGGTTCTTGTTAAAAACCCCGAATCATCATCCGAAACGCGTCCATTGGGACTGGTAATGCAATGGGGGTAACGACCGCTTGAGCAGAAACGCGGTTTGGTGGCAATATGCCTGTGGACTCTGATACTGGTGCGCGAATACCGCTTTTTGTACTGGAAGATGCGGCAAGTGTGCCAACCATACCCGATTGCGGGTTTTGATGGATGGATCGCATTTGCGCGTTTATTTGGTCAAAATTTGTTGCAAATTCATGCACACTTGCTCCAAATGATCATCAACCTGCCAATTGTCGGTTATCCAACCCACATTCTCCTGCAAACGCTTAATCCACTTACGGTATAATGACAACTCATCAAAAAGCAAGATTTTGTCGGAAATCGACTGGAATTCTTGCGAAATGGCAGCAAAACCTGTGGCCAATTCCTGTACTCATACCGCCAAAGGCCCTGCAAATGACCTCCAATTGTGGAGATGGCTTGGTGGGTTGGTCCGAATGCGTATTTTTACCTGTTTCAGCCATTGGCTGTTCCTTCAACACAGAAACTTGCGCGGATAGCGCTGTAAGGTATTTCTGCAATTTTGTGGCATCCTGCTTCACCGTTTTCTCGGTTTTCATGAGACTACCACGAAATCCTTGCATGGCTTGGTATTTTTTCCGCACGCCTTTCAGTGCAAAACTGCTCCAAGTGAATGGGTTGGAGTGTAGGTGTGGTTATTGGTGGCAGCAATGTGCCTTGGGTTGGTGATTGCACCTGGAGCACTTTTGTGCTTAATTCTTGCATGTGTTTGTGCAAATCTGCTATCGCGGTTCGAATGCTGGTGAAATCCGGAATTTTACCAACTACTTTTGCATAGCGGGCATGCATTTTTGCCAAAGCGGCTTCAATATTACTAACATCCTGTTGCAACTTTTTTTGCAAATAGGTCGTGGTGGCCTTGAGTTTGCTTATGTCCGATGTAGATGCACGGGTTGCCGCATTTCGGTTTTGTAAGTCCGCTTTCGCGGTTCAGATATACACTGTTTCAATTTGCCACTGTTGTTGCAAATTCTCTATCCGACTCGCGATTTGATTCGCAATTTGGGTGTAAAAACTTGCAATTGCAGCGGGAATTTCACACCAATGGCAAGATTTCGGCGCCAACCGTGAAAGTCTTTCCTCCAATTGTTGCACTCAAGTTCCGGGAGGAAAAACTTTCGTGTTCTTGGGTAGAAAAGTGGGCAAAACTCGCCGAATCACGGCCCAATCGGAAGATGTGCTGTTGCGCTTCCCGAAGTGCAATTGGAAGGGTGGGAAACTGCTCCAATGTTGATGAATTGTCCCAAATCGGGATTTTTGGGTTGTTCATGCAATTTTTGTTACAATTGTGGAAAAATTGACATAATTGGCTCCAATTGACGGGATAAGGCTTGCAAACTATGTTGCACGTTGGGGAAAGTAGCACCATTGCGTGATTTTGTCTCACACGTGGCTTCAGTCACTTTTGGAAGTGTTGTGGAAAATGCGCCTGCAAATGCCTCTCCAAACCTTGACGCAAATTTGCTTAGTCCACGTTGGAGAATTGAAAATTCGTTTGGCAATATTCACCAACACCACGGTCATAAGTCCAGAGGTAATCCAGCTTGTTTCCTACAACCTTTTGGTTGTTTTCATCAAATTCAAAACCTTGTTAAGCGTCCAGCGCAATCTGCTACACAATTGTGCACATGGGAGATTTGTCGCATTAGCGGGTGGTCATTGCGGATATTTGCGACTATGCACTGAATAACGATAACGGGATGAATGGAAATATTTCCCAACTCTTTCAGTGTCATTGGCCATGGATTCTGCGGGGCAGGTGCCGTCAATCGAATTTCCGGATGCCATGACAATGCATGAAAAGAACCCGTATCGGGGTGCCGGTAATATTCCTTAGGACTGGTAGGTGGAAGCGCAGGTGAGGGGGGCTTGGAAAATACATGGTGTTTCTAACCCGCTCTCGACAAATGTGCCTATCGGCACCAGCGCAAGGTCTCGCTGGGGGGAATTGCTATCAGCCGATCGGCTTTCTAACAAAATTGGCTGTGCCCGTTAGGCATTGGGAGGCTCTATAGAGCTTGCCACCGATAGGTGTGGGAGAGCCTGTTGGGCGTGGGGTTGATTACTCGACACAGACACCGACAGGAGTGACACACGCTGAGAAGGAGGATTACCTGTAGAGGAGTAGGATGCGCAATATACTGTCAACACTTTCTCGAAAATGCTGAAGATCTTTCCCCGCATTCTCAAAATTGTGTTTGCAATATTTGCCGAGCTCCTGCAAATAATTCCTGCAAAATTCCAGTTTGGTATTCTCATCAAACTGCAAAACTTTGTTGAGCATGGTTGCACATTCCACAACGCATTGGTGTACATGCAAAATTTGCTTGTTCAACGGGTGATCCGCTGGAAGTTGACCGAGAATTCGGTAAACATCACCGGAGGTGAGGTTGTCCCTCAAAGCATCACCATAATCCGCCATAATGGGAACGGCACCAGAGATTTGCGGCACCTCCAGTTGCATATCTGGATTCCATGGCAATGTAGGGAAAACCGCAGGTTCAGCGGGTGATCCCGGCAATGCGCGATATGGTGTGGGGGGGGTGATAATTGAGGTGAGCGGGCGTTAAAAAAAACACGGTGTTTCCACCGAGTTGTACTCCAAAAGGCCTGCCGGTGCTTCCACCGGGATCTTCTGGGTGTTAACAGATCAAAGGGCACATACCCCTCACTTTGTTCATGGGTAAACAAGTGTGATTGGGAAAGGGGTTCATCGGGATGGAGGAAGGCATTTTACCTCCTACATCCCGCACAACCAATGACAACGAATGATGAGGAAGGCTCATCGCCCCCTCGCAACAACAAATACGTTTCGCCTTGTGACAATGACGATTGGCTCAATGTGTCTTGGTGTGGTTGCTGCTTGGGGTGTCGGTAATTGGAACTAATTTCCATTGAATCGTTCCAATCCCCACCATCGTCTTCAAGATTTGTCAATCAACTCACCAACAATTCGTAATCAAATTGAGGGTTGGGGGTTGTGCTTTGCATCTTTTGAGATGGGAACAAAGACAAAAACCCAAAAACTCACAGAAATAAGCAGTGAAACAGGGACCAGAAAGATTGTATCGGTATCTACCGAACAGAACCTCCCGAGACCTGTATCCTTGATTAAAGGTTGGCTAGGGGTCAGGAACAATGGCAGCACCGTGTTTCACGGCTCAGCACGTTCCTCACCACCAGTCAACCACATAATTTCTTTGTTTTTCTGTGTGGAACGTCTGTATAGGAACGTTGCCTAAGTTGTTACAAAGTGTACGTCCAAATAATTCCCTTTGACCCCTTTTGACCCAGAAAAGCCTTTTGCCTTTTCCTGGCGCGCACGTACTTAGGTGTGGTAAAAATATTTGGAGTAAAACAAACCCTTTGTCTCCATTCCCCAACGCTAAGGCAAAGCGCAAAGCAGGTCGCTGTGTAAGGATTTTCCTTCACAGTCGTCTTCAGTTCGTTCAGAGGACTTTCCTCTTACTTGAAATCAGACAAGATGACAAGAATAGAATACCACCTGTGAGGAAAAGAAATCAAGCGAGCACGTGAGATACGTGTCGCGACATCCCATAGGATCTGCCACGACAGTCCTGCTGTGCTCATACACAGCCGTCAGATTGTGACTGATCCAGTCTCTTCCGGTTTCCCAAAGAGCTGGGATCGTGCCTGGTACACATTTTTGGCCCAAATGCCCAGGTAGGCGTTGCTGCGTGTATTGGGCTGGGAGCTCCTTCCTCCTTCTGGTCATTTTGACCACTGTGGTCCACAGTCCGTGGCCGTCACTGGGGGGGGGGTTTCTGGGAAATTTCTGATTGCGAGAGGTGGAGGGAAGGAGCGACCATGGGTCGCCACGTTCCGTCCTCACCTCCAGGTTCTCCGGCCGCTGCGGCGACTGCAACTCCAGGTAGTTCGCGTCGACTGTGGAATTCCAGTTTCTTCTCCGCTGCACTGCTCACCGAAGTCAAATTGAAATTGAAGATTGACTTGTCAATTAATAATCGTTTGGTACGTCTCCTTCTTAGTGTTCTTATTGAGTATTAACCTCTCCTCTTTGTTCGTTTTCGTTTGAGACTCTGTTTCTGACTTCTTTTTATCGAAGGGCAAATGAAGGATCAGCTTTTTATCGAAGGGCAAATGAAGGATCAGCAAACTCCGGTGAAAAAAAGGCATTAAGCGGGGCCTCCAAACCCAGCGCAACAAAACAATCCAGGGGACACCGCAGGCGAACAAGGAACGGCCTCACAAGGGCAAAGTGCGGAGCCCGAGGTGTCCAGCCCAAGTTCGGGCTGGGAGCCCTCCCTCCCCCCCGGAGGGGTCGGATGAAATAAAGTTGGGCCCAGCCCGGCCAGCCGGCCGACGGCGGGGCCAGCCGGCCGCAGACTGGCCAGCCAAATGGGCTCCGCACCTATACCTGAATTTTTTCAGTAATCAGGCTGTTCCTCCACTACCGGTCCCTCCTTGGTGTAGCTCCATCCATCAAAATGGCGAGCATGGCAAAAAATTCTCGGAGGTTTTTTTTTAACCCAGCAGACCAAGCCCCCTCCAGCCCCGGACCCCCCAGCCAGCAGCCTTTTTTGCCAGCCCGAGGCTGGACACCCACTCGTACTCGCAAAAATGACAAGGGAGGAAGGGACACCGAGGGTGAAGCACAAAGACCTTGTGAGTACCTTTTTTCGCCGGCGAGCAAGGCATGGCCTCGCAAGGGCAAAGATCGGACCCCGAGGTGTCCCGGGGGGTCCTTAAGAAAACCCCTGGTGGTTTGGTGGGGGTGAACCCTGCGGCTCGGTTCCTCCACCCCGTGCACCTGCGGGGTCCTGCGAATTGGCGAATCTCTGTCGAGGTTTTCCGAAGGCTTTGAAGCCTGGGTGCTCAGCTTTGACAGGGGATTCGTGGAGGAACAGAGAGGCAGCCAAACAAAACGCACAAAGGCCCCGCAAAAGCAACCAGACAAGAGGTTGAGCAGAGCCCGGTGTGTCGCCGCATTCCACAGCCTCAAATGATATCACGT
>CAAHFI010909763.1:0-23495 GCA_900893395.1 Euglena gracilis
AAACTGGAAACCGATTGGGGGTTCCCATTGCAACCCCCGGTATAGGTATTCCGATGTGCCGGCCGGATTAGTGCCTACGGGTGTGAAAAAACATGCGATATCAAAAAACTAGCAAGGTATCGACGTTTTTGGAGGGGTGGAAGACGACCCCAAATGTCAGTACAGCCTGGTTCCCATACTTGGGCCCATGGAAACGTGATTTGGGCCTAAAACTGGAAACCGATTGGGGGTTCCCATTGCAACCCCGGTATAGGTATTCCGATGTGCCGGCCGGATTAGTGCCTACGGGTGTGAAAAACATGCGGATATCAAAAAACTAGCAAGGTATCGACGTTTTTGGAGGGGTGGAAGACGACCCCAAATGTCAGTACAGCCTGGTTCCCATACTTGGGCCCATGGAAACGTGATTTGGGCCTAAAACTGGAAACCGATTGGGGTTCCCATTGCAACCCCCGGTATAGGTATTCCGATGTGCCGGCCGGATTAGTGCCTACGGGTGTGAAAAACATGCGGATATCAAAAAACTAGCAAGGTATCGACGTTTTTGGAGGGGTGGAAGACGACCCCAAATGTCAGTACAGCCTGGTTCCCATACTTGGGCCCATGGAAACCGTGATTTGGGCCTAAAACTGGAAACCGATTGGGGGTTCCCATTGCAACCCCGGTATAGGTATTCCGATGTGCCGGCCGGATTAGTGCCTACGGGTGTGAAAAACATGCGGATATCAAAAAACTAGCAAGGTATCGACGTTTTTGGAGGGGTGGAAGACGACCCCAAATGTCAGTACAGCCTGGTTCCCACACTTGGGCCCATGGGAAACGTGATTTGGGCCTAAAACTGGAAACCGATTGGGGGTTCCCATTGCAACCCCCGGTATAGGTATTCCGATGTGCCGGCCGGATTAGTGCCTACGGGTGTGAAAAACATGCGGATATCAAAAAACTAGCAAGGTATCGACGTTTTTGGAGGGGTGGAAGACGACCCCAAATGTCAGTACAGCCTGGTTCCCATACTTGGGCCCATGGGAAACCGTGATTTGGGCCTAAAACTGGAAACCGATTGGGGGTTCCCATTGCAACCCCCGGTATAGGTATTCCGATGTGCCGGCCGGATTAGTGCCTACGGGTGTGAAAAACATGCGGATATCAAAAAACTAGCAAGGTATCGACGTTTTTGGAGGGGTGGAAGACGACCCCAAATGTCAGTACAGCCTGGTTCCCATACTTGGGCCCATGGGAAACGTGATTTGGGCCTAAAACTGGAAACCGATTGGGGTTCCCATTGCAACCCCCGGTATAGGTATTCCGATGTGCCGGCCGGATTAGTGCCTACGGGTGTGAAAAACATGCGGATATCAAAAAACTAGCAAGGTATCGACGTTTTTGGAGGGGTGGAAGACGACCCCAAATGTCAGTACAGCCTGGTTCCCCACTTGGGCCCATGGAAACCGTGATTTGGGCCTAAAACTGGAAACCGATTGGGGTTCCCATTGCAACCCCCGGTATAGGTATTCCGATGTGCCGGCCGGATTAGTGCCTACGGGTGTGAAAAACATGCGGATATCAAAAAACTAGCAAGGTATCGACGTTTTTGGAGGGGTGGAAGACGACCCCAAATGTCAGTACAGCCTGGTTCCCATACTTGGGCCCATGGGAAACCGTGATTTGGGCCTAAAACTGGAAACCGATTGGGGGTTCCCATTGCAACCCCCGGTATAGGTATTCCGATGTGCCGGCCGGATTAGTGCCTACGGGTGTGAAAAACATGCGGATATCAAAAAACTAGCAAGGTATCGACGTTTTTGGAGGGGTGGAAGACGACCCCAAATGTCAGTACAGCCTGGTTCCCATACTTGGGCCCATGGGAAACCGTGATTTGGGCCTAAAACTGGAAACCGATTGGGGGTTCCCATTGCAACCCCCGGTATAGGTATTCCGATGTGCCGGCCGGATTAGTGCCTACGGGTGTGAAAAACATGCGGATATCAAAAAACTAGCAAGGTATCGACGTTTTGGAGGGGTGGAAGACGACCCCAAATGTCAGTACAGCCTGGTTCCCATACTTGGGCCCATGGGAAACGTGATTTGGGCCTAAAACTGGAAACCGATTGGGGGTTCCCATTGCAACCCCCGGTATAGGTATTCCGATGTGCCGGCCGGATTAGTGCCTACGGGTGTGAAAAACATGCGGATATCAAAAAACTAGCAAGGTATCGACGTTTTTGGAGGGGTGGAAGACGACCCCAAATGTCAGTACAGCCTGGTTCCCATACTTGGGCCCATGGGAAACCGTGATTTGGGCCTAAAACTGGAAACCGATTGGGGGTTCCCATTGCAACCCCCGGTATAGGTATTCCGATGTGCCGGCCGGATTAGTGCCTACGGGTGTGAAAAACATGCGGATATCAAAAAACTAGCAAGGTATCGACGTTTTTGGAGGGGTGGAAGACGACCCCAAATGTCAGTACAGCCTGGTTCCCATACTTGGGCCCATGGGAAACGTGATTTGGGCCTAAAACTGGAAACCGATTGGGGGTTCCCATTGCAACCCCCGGTATAGGTATTCCGATGTGCCGGCCGGATTAGTGCCTACGGGTGTGAAAAACATGCGGATATCAAAAAACTAGCAAGGTATCGACGTTTTTGGAGGGGTGGAAGACGACCCCAAATGTCAGTACAGCCTGGTTCCCATACTTGGGCCCATGGAAACCGTGATTTGGGCCTAAAACTGGAAACCGATTGGGGGTTCCCATTGCAACCCCCGGTATAGGTATTCCGATGTGCCGGCCGGATTAGTGCCTACGGGTGTGAAAAACATGCGGATATCAAAAAACTAGCAAGGTATCGACGTTTTTGGAGGGGTGGAAGACGACCCCAAATGTCAGTACAGCCTGGTTCCCATACTTGGGCCCATGGGAAACGTGATTTGGGCCTAAAACTGGAAACCGATTGGGGGTTCCCATTGCAACCCCCGGTATAGGTATTCCGATGTGCCGGCCGGATTAGTGCCTACGGGTGTGAAAAACATGCGGATATCAAAAAACTAGCAAGGTATCGACGTTTTTGGAGGGGTGGAAGACGACCCCAAATGTCAGTACAGCCTGGTTCCCATACTTGGGCCCATGGGAAACGTGATTTGGGCCTAAAACTGGAAACCGATTGGGGGTTCCCATTGCAACCCCCGGTATAGGTATTCCGATGTGCCGGCCGGATTAGTGCCTACGGGTGTGAAAAACATGCGGATATCAAAAAACTAGCAAGGTATCGACGTTTTTGGAGGGGTGGAAGACGACCCCAAATGTCAGTACAGCCTGGTTCCCATACTTGGGCCCATGGGAAACCGTGATTTGGGCCTAAAACTGGAAACCGATTGGGGGTTCCCATTGCAACCCCCGGTATAGGTATTCCGATGTGCCGGCCGGATTAGTGCCTACGGGTGTGAAAAACATGCGGATATCAAAAAACTAGCAAGGTATCGACGTTTTTGGAGGGGTGGAAGACGACCCCAAATGTCAGTACAGCCTGGTTCCCACTTGGGCCCATGGGAAACGTGATTTGGGCCTAAAACTGGAAACCGATTGGGGGTTCCCATTGCAACCCCCGGTATAGGTATTCCGATGTGCCGGCCGGATTAGTGCCTACGGGTGTGAAAAACATGCGGATATCAAAAAACTAGCAAGGTATCGACGTTTTTGGAGGGGTGGAAGACGACCCCAAATGTCAGTACAGCCTGGTTCCCATACTTGGGCCCATGGGAAACCGTGATTTGGGCCTAAAACTGGAAACCGATTGGGGGTTCCCATTGCAACCCCCGGTATAGGTATTCCGATGTGCCGGCCGGATTAGTGCCTACGGGTGTGAAAAACATGCGGATATCAAAAAACTAGCAAGGTATCGACGTTTTTGGAGGGGTGGAAGACGACCCCAAATGTCAGTACAGCCTGGTTCCCATACTTGGGCCCATGGGAAACCGTGATTTGGGCCTAAAACTGGAAACCGATTGGGGGTTCCCATTGCAACCCCGGTATAGGTATTCCGATGTGCCGGCCGGATTAGTGCCTACGGGTGTGAAAAACATGCGGATATCAAAAAACTAGCAAGGTATCGACGTTTTTGGAGGGGTGGAAGACGACCCCAAATGTCAGTACAGCCTGGTTCCCATACTTGGGCCCATGGAAACGTGATTTGGGCCTAAAACTGGAAACCGATTGGGGGTTCCCATTGCAACCCCCGGTATAGGTATTCCGATGTGCCGGCCGGATTAGTGCCTACGGGTGTGAAAAACATGCGGATATCAAAAAACTAGCAAGATATCGACGTTTTTGGAGGGGTGGAAGACGACCCCAAATGTCAGTACAGCCTGGTTCCCATACTTGGGCCCATGGGAAACCGTGATTTGGGCCTAAAACTGGAAACCGATTGGGGGTTCCCATTGCAACCCCCGGTATAGGTATTCCGATGTGCCGGCCGGATTAGTGCCTACGGGTGTGAAAAACATGCGGATATCAAAAAACTAGCAAGATCGACGTTTTGGAGGGGTGGAAGACGACCCCAAATGTCAGTACAGCCTGGTTCCCATACTTGGGCCCATGGGAAACGTGATTTGGGCCTAAAACTGGAAACCGATTGGGGGTTCCCATTGCAACCCCCGGTATAGGTATTCCGATGTGCCGGCCGGATTAGTGCCTACGGGTGTGAAAAACATGCGGATATCAAAAACTAGCAAGGTATCGACGTTTTGGAGGGGTGGAAGACGACCCCAAATGTCAGTACAGCCTGGTTCCCATACTTGGGCCCATGGGAAACCGTGATTTGGGCCTAAAACTGGAAACCGATTGGGGGTTCCCATTGCAACCCCCGGTATAGGTATTCCGATGTGCCGGCCGGATTAGTGCCTACGGGTGTGAAAAACATGCGGATATCAAAAAACTAGCAAGGTATCGACGTTTTTGGAGGGGTGGAAGACGACCCCAAATGTCAGTACAGCCTGGTTCCCATACTTGGGCCCATGGGAAACCGTGATTTGGGCCTAAAACTGGAAACCGATTGGGGTTCCCATTGCAACCCCGGTATAGGTATTCCGATGTGCCGGCCGGATTAGTGCCTACGGGTGTGAAAAACATGCGGATATCAAAAAACTAGCAAGGTATCGACGTTTTTGGAGGGGTGGAAGACGACCCCAAATGTCAGTACAGCCTGGTTCCCATACTTGGGCCCATGGGAAACCGTGATTTGGGCCTAAAACTGGAAACCGATTGGGGGTTCCCATTGCAACCCCCGGTATAGGTATTCCGATGTGCCGGCCGGATTAGTGCCTACGGGTGTGAAAAACATGCGGATATCAAAAAACTAGCAAGGTATCGACGTTTTTGGAGGGGTGGAAGACGACCCCAAATGTCAGTACAGCCTGGTTCCCATACTTGGGCCCATGGGAAACCGTGATTTGGGCCTAAAACTGGAAACCGATTGGGGTTCCCATTGCAACCCCCGGTATAGGTATTCCGATGTGCCGGCCGGATTAGTGCCTACGGGTGTGAAAAACATGCGGATATCAAAAAACTAGCAAGGTATCGACGTTTTTGGAGGGGTGGAAGACGACCCCAAATGTCAGTACAGCCTGGTTCCCATACTTGGGCCCATGGGAAACCGTGATTTGGGCCTAAAACTGGAAACCGATTGGGGGTTCCCATTGCAACCCCCGGTATAGGTATTCCGATGTGCCGGCCGGATTAGTGCCTACGGGTGTGAAAAACATGCGGATATCAAAAAACTAGCAAGGTATCGACGTTTTTGGAGGGGTGGAAGACGACCCCAAATGTCAGTACAGCCTGGTTCCCATACTTGGGCCCATGGAAACCGTGATTTGGGCCTAAAACTGGAAACCGATTGGGGGTTCCCATTGCAACCCCCGGTATAGGTATTCCGATGTGCCGGCCGGATTAGTGCCTACGGGTGTGAAAAACATGCGGATATCAAAAAACTAGCAAGGTATCGACGTTTTTGGAGGGGTGGAAGACGACCCCAAATGTCAGTACAGCCTGGTTCCCATACTTGGGCCCATGGGAAACCGTGATTTGGGCCTAAAACTGGAAACCGATTGGGGGTTCCCATTGCAACCCCGGTATAGGTATTCCGATGTGCCGGCCGGATTAGTGCCTACGGGTGTGAAAAACATGCGGATATCAAAAAACTAGCAAGGTATCGACGTTTTTGGAGGGGTGGAAGACGACCCCAAATGTCAGTACAGCCTGGTTCCCATACTTGGGCCCATGGAAACCGTGATTTGGGCCTAAAACTGGAAACCGATTGGGGGTTCCCATTGCAACCCCCGGTATAGGTATTCCGATGTGCCGGCCGGATTAGTGCCTACGGGTGTGAAAAACATGCGGATATCAAAAAACTAGCAAGATATCGACGTTTTTGGAGGGGTGGAAGACGACCCCAAATGTCAGTACAGCCTGGTTCCCATACTTGGGCCCATGGAAAGCCGTGATTTGGGCCTAAAACTGGAAACCGATTGGGGGTTCCCATTGCAACCCCCGGTATAGCTATTCCGATGTGCCGGCCGGATTAGTGCCTACGGGTGTGAAAAACATGCGGATATCAAAAAACTAGCAAGGTATCGACGTTTTTGGAGGGGTGGAAGACGACCCCAAATGTCAGTACAGCCTGGTTCCCATACTTGGGCCCATGGGAAACCGTGATTTGGGCCTAAAACTGGAAACCGATTGGGGGTTCCCATTGCAACCCCCGGTATAGGTATTCCGATGTGCCGGCCGGATTAGTGCCTACGGGTGTGAAAAACATGCGGATATCAAAAAACTAGCAAGGTATCGACGTTTTTGGAGGGGTGGAAGACGACCCCAAATGTCAGTACAGCCTGGTTCCCATACTTGGGCCCATGGGAAACCGTGATTTGGGCCTAAAACTGGAAACCGATTGGGGGTTCCCATTGCAACCCCGGTATAGGTATTCCGATGTGCCGGCCGGATTAGTGCCTACGGGTGTGAAAAACATGCGGATATCAAAAAACTAGCAAGGTATCGACGTTTTGGAGGGGTGGAAGACGACCCCAAATGTCAGTACAGCCTGGTTCCCATACTTGGGCCCATGGGAAACCGTGATTTGGGCCTAAAACTGGAAACCGATTGGGGGTTCCCATTGCAACCCCCGGTATAGGTATTCCGATGTGCCGGCCGGATTAGTGCCTACGGGTGTGAAAAACATGCGGATATCAAAAAACTAGCAAGGTATCGACGTTTTTGGAGGGGTGGAAGACGACCCCAAATGTCAGTACAGCCTGGTTCCCATACTTGGGCCCATGGGAAACGTGATTTGGGCCTAAAACTGGAAACCGATTGGGGGTTCCCATTGCAACCCCCGGTATAGGTATTCCGATGTGCCGGCCGGATTAGTGCCTACGGGTGTGAAAAACATGCGGATATCAAAAAACTAGCAAGGTATCGACGTTTTTGGAGGGGTGGAAGACGACCCCAAATGTCAGTACAGCCTGGTTCCCATACTTGGGCCCATGGGAAACGTGATTTGGGCCTAAAACTGGAAACCGATTGGGGGTTCCCATTGCAACCCCCGGTATAGGTATTCCGATGTGCCGGCCGGATTAGTGCCTACGGGTGTGAAAAACATGCGGATATCAAAAAACTAGCAAGGTATCGACGTTTTTGGAGGGGTGGAAGACGACCCCAAATGTCAGTACAGCCTGGTTCCCATACTTGGGCCCATGGGAAACGTGATTTGGGCCTAAAACTGGAAACCGATTGGGGGTTCCCATTGCAACCCCCGGTATAGGTATTCCGATGTGCCGGCCGGATTAGTGCCTACGGGTGTGAAAAACATGCGGATATCAAAAAACTAGCAAGGTATCGACGTTTTTGGAGGGGTGGAAGACGACCCCAAATGTCAGTACAGCCTGGTTCCCATACTTGGGCCCATGGAAACCGTGATTTGGGCCTAAAACTGGAAACCGATTGGGGGTTCCCATTGCAACCCCCGGTATAGGTATTCCGATGTGCCGGCCGGATTAGTGCCTACGGGTGTGAAAAACATGCGGATATCAAAAAACTAGCAAGGTATCGACGTTTTTGGAGGGGTGGAAGACGACCCCAAATGTCAGTACAGCCTGGTTCCCATACTTGGGCCCATGGGAAACCGTGATTTGGGCCTAAAACTGGAAACCGATTGGGGGTTCCCATTGCAACCCCCGGTATAGGTATTCCGATGTGCCGGCCGGATTAGTGCCTACGGGTGTGAAAAACATGCGGATATCAAAAAACTAGCAAGGTATCGACGTTTTTGGAGGGGTGGAAGACGACCCCAAATGTCAGTACAGCCTGGTTCCCATACTTGGGCCCATGGGAAACCGTGATTTGGGCCTAAAACTGGAAACCGATTGGGGTTCCCATTGCAACCCCCGGTATAGGTATTCCGATGTGCCGGCCGGATTAGTGCCTACGGGTGTGAAAAACATGCGGATATCAAAAAACTAGCAAGGTATCGACGTTTTTGGAGGGGTGGAAGACGACCCCAAATGTCAGTACAGCCTGGTTCCCATACTTGGGCCCATGGGAAACGTGATTTGGGCCTAAAACTGGAAACCGATTGGGGGTTCCCATTGCAACCCCCGGTATAGGTATTCCGATGTGCCGGCCGGATTAGTGCCTACGGGTGTGAAAAACATGCGGATATCAAAAAACTAGCAAGGTATCGACGTTTTTGGAGGGGTGGAAGACGACCCCAAATGTCAGTACAGCCTGGTTCCCATACTTGGGCCCATGGGAAACCGTGATTTGGGCCTAAAACTGGAAACCGATTGGGGGTTCCCATTGCAACCCCCGGTATAGGTATTCCGATGTGCCGGCCGGATTAGTGCCTACGGGTGTGAAAAACATGCGGATATCAAAAAACTAGCAAGGTATCGACGTTTTTGGAGGGGTGGAAGACGACCCCAAATGTCAGTACAGCCTGGTTCCCATACTTGGGCCCATGGGAAACGTGATTTGGGCCTAAAACTGGAAACCGATTGGGGGTTCCCATTGCAACCCCCGGTATAGGTATTCCGATGTGCCGGCCGGATTAGTGCCTACGGGTGTGAAAAACATGCGGATATCAAAAAACTAGCAAGGTATCGACGTTTTTGGAGGGGTGGAAGACGACCCCAAATGTCAGTACAGCCTGGTTCCCATACTTGGGCCCATGGGAAACCGTGATTTGGGCCTAAAACTGGAAACCGATTGGGGGTTCCCATTGCAACCCCCGGTATAGGTATTCCGATGTGCCGGCCGGATTAGTGCCTACGGGTGTGAAAAACATGCGGATATCAAAAAACTAGCAAGATATCGACGTTTTTGGAGGGGTGGAAGACGACCCCAAATGTCAGTACAGCCTGGTTCCCATACTTGGGCCCATGGGAAACCGTGATTTGGGCCTAAAACTGGAAACCGATTGGGGGTTCCCATTGCAACCCCCGGTATAGGTATTCCGATGTGCCGGCCGGATTAGTGCCTACGGGTGTGAAAAACATGCGGATATCAAAAAACTAGCAAGGTATCGACGTTTTTGGAGGGGTGGAAGACGACCCCAAATGTCAGTACAGCCTGGTTCCCATACTTGGGCCCATGGGAAACCGTGATTTGGGCCTAAAACTGGAAACCGATTGGGGGTTCCCATTGCAACCCCCGGTATAGGTATTCCGATGTGCCGGCCGGATTAGTGCCTACGGGTGTGAAAAACATGCGGATATCAAAAAACTAGCAAGGTATCGACGTTTTTGGAGGGGTGGAAGACGACCCCAAATGTCAGTACAGCCTGGTTCCCATACTTGGGCCCATGGGAAACCGTGATTTGGGCCTAAAACTGGAAACCGATTGGGGGTTCCCATTGCAACCCCCGGTATAGGTATTCCGATGTGCCGGCCGGATTAGTGCCTACGGGTGTGAAAAACATGCGGATATCAAAAAACTAGCAAGGTATCGACGTTTTTGGAGGGGTGGAAGACGACCCCAAATGTCAGTACAGCCTGGTTCCCATACTTGGGCCCATGGAAACGTGATTTGGGCCTAAAACTGGAAACCGATTGGGGGTTCCCATTGCAACCCCCGGTATAGGTATTCCGATGTGCCGGCCGGATTAGTGCCTACGGGTGTGAAAAACATGCGGATATCAAAAAACTAGCAAGGTATCGACGTTTTTGGAGGGGTGGAAGACGACCCCAAATGTCAGTACAGCCTGGTTCCCATACTTGGGCCCATGGGAAACGTGATTTGGGCCTAAAACTGGAAACCGATTGGGGGTTCCCATTGCAACCCCCGGTATAGGTATTCCGATGTGCCGGCCGGATTAGTGCCTACGGGTGTGAAAAACATGCGGATATCAAAAAACTAGCAAGGTATCGACGTTTTTGGAGGGGTGGAAGACGACCCCAAATGTCAGTACAGCCTGGTTCCCCACTTGGGCCCATGGGAAACCGTGATTTGGGCCTAAAACTGGAAACCGATTGGGGGTTCCCATTGCAACCCCCGGTATAGGTATTCCGATGTGCCGGCCGGATTAGTGCCTACGGGTGTGAAAAACATGCGGATATCAAAAAACTAGCAAGATATCGACGTTTTTGGAGGGGTGGAAGACGACCCCAAATGTCAGTACAGCCTGGTTCCCATACTTGGGCCCATGGGAAACCGTGATTTGGGCCTAAAACTGGAAACCGATTGGGGGTTCCCATTGCAACCCCCGGTATAGGTATTCCGATGTGCCGGCCGGATTAGTGCCTACGGGTGTGAAAAACATGCGGATATCAAAAAACTAGCAAGGTATCGACGTTTTTGGAGGGGTGGAAGACGACCCCAAATGTCAGTACAGCCTGGTTCCCATACTTGGGCCCATGGGAAACCGTGATTTGGGCCTAAAACTGGAAACCGATTGGGGGTTCCCATTGCAACCCCCGGTATAGGTATTCCGATGTGCCGGCCGGATTAGTGCCTACGGGTGTGAAAAACATGCGGATATCAAAAAACTAGCAAGGTATCGACGTTTTTGGAGGGGTGGAAGACGACCCCAAATGTCAGTACAGCCTGGTTCCCATACTTGGGCCCATGGGAAACGTGATTTGGGCCTAAAACTGGAAACCGATTGGGGGTTCCCATTGCAACCCCCGGTATAGGTATTCCGATGTGCCGGCCGGATTAGTGCCTACGGGTGTGAAAAACATGCGGATATCAAAAAACTAGCAAGGTATCGACGTTTTTGGAGGGGTGGAAGACGACCCCAAATGTCAGTACAGCCTGGTTCCCATACTTGGGCCCATGGGAAACCGTGATTTGGGCCTAAAACTGGAAACCGATTGGGGGTTCCCATTGCAACCCCCGGTATAGGTATTCCGATGTGCCGGCCGGATTAGTGCCTACGGGTGTGAAAAACATGCGGATATCAAAAAACTAGCAAGGTATCGACGTTTTTGGAGGGGTGGAAGACGACCCCAAATGTCAGTACAGCCTGGTTCCCATACTTGGGCCCATGGGAAACGTGATTTGGGCCTAAAACTGGAAACCGATTGGGGGTTCCCATTGCAACCCCCGGTATAGGTATTCCGATGTGCCGGCCGGATTAGTGCCTACGGGTGTGAAAAACATGCGGATATCAAAAAACTAGCAAGGTATCGACGTTTTTGGAGGGGTGGAAGACGACCCCAAATGTCAGTACAGCCTGGTTCCCATACTTGGGCCCATGGAAACGTGATTTGGGCCTAAAACTGGAAACCGATTGGGGGTTCCCATTGCAACCCCCGGTATAGGTATTCCGATGTGCCGGCCGGATTAGTGCCTACGGGTGTGAAAAACATGCGGATATCAAAAAACTAGCAAGGTATCGACGTTTTTGGAGGGGTGGAAGACGACCCCAAATGTCAGTACAGCCTGGTTCCCATACTTGGGCCCATGGGAAACCGTGATTTGGGCCTAAAACTGGAAACCGATTGGGGGTTCCCATTGCAACCCCCGGTATAGGTATTCCGATGTGCCGGCCGGATTAGTGCCTACGGGTGTGAAAAACATGCGGATATCAAAAAACTAGCAAGATATCGACGTTTTTGGAGGGGTGGAAGACGACCCCAAATGTCAGTACAGCCTGGTTCCCATACTTGGGCCCATGGGAAACCGTGATTTGGGCCTAAAACTGGAAACCGATTGGGGGTTCCCATTGCAACCCCCGGTATAGGTATTCCGATGTGCCGGCCGGATTAGTGCCTACGGGTGTGAAAAACATGCGGATATCAAAAAACTAGCAAGATATCGACGTTTTTGGAGGGGTGGAAGACGACCCCAAATGTCAGTACAGCCTGGTTCCCATACTTGGGCCCATGGGAAACCGTGATTTGGGCCTAAAACTGGAAACCGATTGGGGGTTCCCATTGCAACCCCCGGTATAGGTATTCCGATGTGCCGGCCGGATTAGTGCCTACGGGTGTGAAAAACATGCGGATATCAAAAAACTAGCAAGGTATCGACGTTTTTGGAGGGGTGGAAGACGACCCCAAATGTCAGTACAGCCTGGTTCCCATACTTGGGCCCATGGGAAACCGTGATTTGGGCCTAAAACTGGAAACCGATTGGGGGTTCCCATTGCAACCCCCGGTATAGGTATTCCGATGTGCCGGCCGGATTAGTGCCTACGGGTGTGAAAAACATGCGGATATCAAAAAACTAGCAAGGTATCGACGTTTTTGGAGGGGTGGAAGACGACCCCAAATGTCAGTACAGCCTGGTTCCCATACTTGGGCCCATGGGAAACCGTGATTTGGGCCTAAAACTGGAAACCGATTGGGGGTTCCCATTGCAACCCCCGGTATAGGTATTCCGATGTGCCGGCCGGATTAGTGCCTACGGGTGTGAAAAACATGCGGATATCAAAAAACTAGCAAGGTATCGACGTTTTTGGAGGGGTGGAAGACGACCCCAAATGTCAGTACAGCCTGGTTCCCATACTTGGGCCCATGGGAAACGTGATTTGGGCCTAAAACTGGAAACCGATTGGGGGTTCCCATTGCAACCCCCGGTATAGGTATTCCGATGTGCCGGCCGGATTAGTGCCTACGGGTGTGAAAAACATGCGGATATCAAAAAACTAGCAAGATATCGACGTTTTTGGAGGGGTGGAAGACGACCCCAAATGTCAGTACAGCCTGGTTCCCATACTTGGGCCCATGGGAAACCGTGATTTGGGCCTAAAACTGGAAACCGATTGGGGGTTCCCATTGCAACCCCCGGTATAGGTATTCCGATGTGCCGGCCGGATTAGTGCCTACGGGTGTGAAAAACATGCGGATATCAAAAAACTAGCAAGATATCGACGTTTTTGGAGGGGTGGAAGACGACCCCAAATGTCAGTACAGCCTGGTTCCCACACTTGGGCCCATGGAAACCGTGATTTGGGCCTAAAACTGGAAACCGATTGGGGGTTCCCATTGCAACCCCCGGTATAGGTATTCCGATGTGCCGGCCGGATTAGTGCCTACGGGTGTGAAAAACATGCGGATATCAAAAAACTAGCAAGTATCGACGTTTTTGGAGGGGTGGAAGACGACCCCAAATGTCAGTACAGCCTGGTTCCCATACTTGGGCCCATGGGAAACCGTGATTTGGGCCTAAAACTGGAAACCGATTGGGGGTTCCCATTGCAACCCCCGGTATAGGTATTCCGATGTGCCGGCCGGATTAGTGCCTACGGGTGTGAAAAACATGCGGATATCAAAAAACTAGCAAGGTATCGACGTTTTTGGAGGGGTGGAAGACGACCCCAAATGTCAGTACAGCCTGGTTCCCACACTTGGGCCCATGGGAAACCGTGATTTGGGCCTAAAACTGGAAACCGATTGGGGGTTCCCATTGCAACCCCCGGTATAGGTATTCCGATGTGCCGGCCGGATTAGTGCCTACGGGTGTGAAAAACATGCGGATATCAAAAAACTAGCAAGGTATCGACGTTTTTGGAGGGGTGGAAGACGACCCCAAATGTCAGTACAGCCTGGTTCCCATACTTGGGCCCATGGGAAACCGTGATTTGGGCCTAAAACTGGAAACCGATTGGGGGTTCCCATTGCAACCCCCGGTAGGTATTCCGATGTGCCGGCCGGATTAGTGCCTACGGGTGTGAAAAACATGCGGATATCAAAAAACTAGCAAGGTATCGACGTTTTTGGAGGGGTGGAAGACGACCCCAAATGTCAGTACAGCCTGGTTCCCACACTTGGGCCCATGGGAAACCGTGATTTGGGCCTAAAACTGGAAACCGATTGGGGGTTCCCATTGCAACCCCCGGTATAGGTATTCCGATGTGCCGGCCGGATTAGTGCCTACGGGTGTGAAAAACATGCGGATATCAAAAAACTAGCAAGTATCGACGTTTTTGGAGGGGTGGAAGACGACCCCAAATGTCAGTACAGCCTGGTTCCCATACTTGGGCCCATGGGAAACCGTGATTTGGGCCTAAAACTGGAAACCGATTGGGGGTTCCCATTGCAACCCCCGGTATAGGTATTCCGATGTGCCGGCCGGATTAGTGCCTACGGGTGTGAAAAACATGCGGATATCAAAAAACTAGCAAGATATCGACGTTTTTGGAGGGGTGGAAGACGACCCCAAATGTCAGTACAGCCTGGTTCCCATACTTGGGCCCATGGGAAACCGTGATTTGGGCCTAAAACTGGAAACCGATTGGGGGTTCCCATTGCAACCCCCGGTATAGGTATTCCGATGTGCCGGCCGGATTAGTGCCTACGGGTGTGAAAAACATGCGGATATCAAAAAACTAGCAAGATATCGACGTTTTGGAGGGGTGGAAGACGACCCCAAATGTCAGTACAGCCTGGTTCCCATACTTGGGCCCATGGGAAACCGTGATTTGGCCTAAAACTGGAAACCGATTGGGGGTTCCCATTGCAACCCCCGGTATAGGTATTCCGATGTGCCGGCCGGATTAGTGCCTACGGGTGTGAAAAACATGCGGATATCAAAAAACTAGCAAGGTATCGACGTTTTGGAGGGGTGGAAGACGACCCCAAATGTCAGTACAGCCTGGTTCCCATACTTGGGCCCATGGGAAACCGTGATTTGGGCCTAAAACTGGAAACCGATTGGGGGTTCCCATTGCAACCCCCGGTATAGGTATTCCGATGTGCCGGCCGGATTAGTGCCTACGGGTGTGAAAAACATGCGGATATCAAAAAACTAGCAAGTATCGACGTTTTTGGAGGGGTGGAAGACGACCCCAAATGTCAGTACAGCCTGGTTCCCATACTTGGGCCCATGGGAAACCGTGATTTGGCCTAAAACTGGAAACCGATTGGGGGTTCCCATTGCAACCCCCGGTATAGGTATTCCGATGTGCCGGCCGGATTAGTGCCTACGGGTGTGAAAAACATGCGGATATCAAAAAACTAGCAAGATATCGACGTTTTTGGAGGGGTGGAAGACGACCCCAAATGTCAGTACAGCCTGGTTCCCATACTTGGGCCCATGGGAAACCGTGATTTGGGCCTAAAACTGGAAACCGATTGGGGGTTCCCATTGCAACCCCCGGTATAGGTATTCCGATGTGCCGGCCGGATTAGTGCCTACGGGTGTGAAAAACATGCGGATATCAAAAAACTAGCAAGATATCGACGTTTTTGGAGGGGTGGAAGACGACCCCAAATGTCAGTACAGCCTGGTTCCCATACTTGGGCCCATGGGAAAGTGTGATTTGGGCCTAAAACTGGAAACCGATTGGGGGTTCCCATTGCAACCCCCGGTATAGGTATTCCGATGTGCCGGCCGGATTAGTGCCTACGGGTGTGAAAAACATGCGGATATCAAAAAACTAGCAAGGTATCGACGTTTTTGGAGGGGTGGAAGACGACCCCAAATGTCAGTACAGCCTGGTTCCCACACTTGGGCCCATGGGAAACGTGATTTGGGCCTAAAACTGGAAACCGATTGGGGGTTCCCATTGCAACCCCCGGTATAGGTATTCCGATGTGCCGGCCGGATTAGTGCCTACGGGTGTGAAAAACATGCGGATATCAAAAAACTAGCAAGGTATCGACGTTTTTGGAGGGGTGGAAGACGACCCCAAATGTCAGTACAGCCTGGTTCCCACACTTGGGCCCATGGAAAGCGTGATTTGGGCCTAAAACTGGAAACCGATTGGGGGTTCCCATTGCAACCCCCGGTATAGGTATTCCGATGTGCCGGCCGGATTAGTGCCTACGGGTGTGAAAAACATGCGGATATCAAAAAACTAGCAAGGTATCGACGTTTTTGGAGGGGTGGAAGACGACCCCAAATGTCAGTACAGCCTGGTTCCCACACTTGGGCCCATGGAAACCGTGATTTGGGCCTAAAACTGGAAACCGATTGGGGGTTCCCATTGCAACCCCCGGTATAGGTATTCCGATGTGCCGGCCGGATTAGTGCCTACGGGTGTGAAAAACATGCGGATATCAAAAAACTAGCAAGGTATCGACGTTTTTGGAGGGGTGGAAGACGACCCCAAATGTCAGTACAGCCTGGTTCCCATACTTGGGCCCATGGGAAACGTGATTTGGGCCTAAAACTGGAAACCGATTGGGGGTTCCCATTGCAACCCCCGGTATAGGTATTCCGATGTGCCGGCCGGATTAGTGCCTACGGGTGTGAAAAACATGCGGATATCAAAAAACTAGCAAGGTATCGACGTTTTTGGAGGGGTGGAAGACGACCCCAAATGTCAGTACAGCCTGGTTCCCACACTTGGGCCCATGGAAACGTGATTTGGGCCTAAAACTGGAAACCGATTGGGGGTTCCCATTGCAACCCCCGGTATAGGTATTCCGATGTGCCGGCCGGATTAGTGCCTACGGGTGTGAAAAACATGCGGATATCAAAAAACTAGCAAGGTATCGACGTTTTTGGAGGGGTGGAAGACGACCCCAAATGTCAGTACAGCCTGGTTCCCATACTTGGGCCCGGGAAACGTGATTTGGGCCTAAAACTGGAAACCGATTGGGGGTTCCCATTGCAACCCCCGGTATAGGTATTCCGATGTGCCGGCCGGATTAGTGCCTACGGGTGTGAAAAACATGCGGATATCAAAAAACTAGCAAGGTATCGACGTTTTTGGAGGGGTGGAAGACGACCCCAAATGTCAGTACAGCCTGGTTCCCACACTTGGGCCCATGGAAAGCGTGATTTGGGCCTAAAACTGGAAACCGATTGGGGGTTCCCATTGCAACCCCCGGTATAGGTATTCCGATGTGCCGGCCGGATTAGTGCCTACGGGTGTGAAAAACATGCGGATATCAAAAAACTAGCAAGGTATCGACGTTTTTGGAGGGGTGGAAGACGACCCCAAATGTCAGTACAGCCTGGTTCCCACTTGGGCCCATGGGAAACGTGATTTGGGCCTAAAACTGGAAACCGATTGGGGGTTCCCATTGCAACCCCCGGTATAGGTATTCCGATGTGCCGGCCGGATTAGTGCCTACGGGTGTGAAAAACATGCGGATATCAAAAAACTAGCAAGGTATCGACGTTTTTGGAGGGGTGGAAGACGACCCCAAATGTCAGTACAGCCTGGTTCCCACACTTGGGCCCATGGAAACCGTGATTTGGGCCTAAAACTGGAAACCGATTGGGGGTTCCCATTGCAACCCCCGGTATAGGTATTCCGATGTGCCGGCCGGATTAGTGCCTACGGGTGTGAAAAACATGCGGATATCAAAAAACTAGCAAGGTATCGACGTTTTTGGAGGGGTGGAAGACGACCCCAAATGTCAGTACAGCCTGGTTCCCACACTTGGGCCCATGGAAACCGTGATTTGGGCCTAAAACTGGAAACCGATTGGGGGTTCCCATTGCAACCCCGGTATAGGTATTCCGATGTGCCGGCCGGATTAGTGCCTACGGGTGTGAAAAACATGCGGATATCAAAAAACTAGCAAGGTATCGACGTTTTTGGAGGGGTGGAAGACGACCCCAAATGTCAGTACAGCCTGGTTCCCACACTTGGGCCCATGGGAAAGTGTGATTTGGGCCTAAAACTGGAAACCGATTGGGGGTTCCCATTGCAACCCCCGTATAGGTATTCCGATGTGCCGGCCGGATTAGTGCCTACGGGTGTGAAAAACATGCGGATATCAAAAAACTAGCAAGGTATCGACGTTTTTGGAGGGGTGGAAGACGACCCCAAATGTCAGTACAGCCTGGTTCCCACTTGGGCCCATGGGAAAGCGTGATTTGGGCCTAAAACTGGAAACCGATTGGGGGTTCCCATTGCAACCCCCGGTATAGGTATTCCGATGTGCCGGCCGGATTAGTGCCTACGGGTGTGAAAAACATGCGGATATCAAAAAACTAGCAAGGTATCGACGTTTTTGGAGGGGTGGAAGACGACCCCAAATGTCAGTACAGCCTGGTTCCCACTTGGGCCCATGGAAACGTGATTTGGGCCTAAAACTGGAAACCGATTGGGGGTTCCCATTGCAACCCCCGGTATAGGTATTCCGATGTGCCGGCCGGATTAGTGCCTACGGGTGTGAAAAACATGCGGATATCAAAAAACTAGCAAGGTATCGACGTTTTTGGAGGGGTGGAAGACGACCCCAAATGTCAGTACAGCCTGGTTCCCACACTTGGGCCCATGGAAACCGTGATTTGGGCCTAAAACTGGAAACCGATTGGGGGTTCCCATTGCAACCCCCGGTATAGGTATTCCGATGTGCCGGCCGGATTAGTGCCTACGGGTGTGAAAAACATGCGGATATCAAAAAACTAGCAAGGTATCGACGTTTTTGGAGGGGTGGAAGACGACCCCAAATGTCAGTACAGCCTGGTTCCCATACTTGGGCCCATGGAAACGTGATTTGGGCCTAAAACTGGAAACCGATTGGGGGTTCCCATTGCAACCCCCGGTATAGGTATTCCGATGTGCCGGCCGGATTAGTGCCTACGGGTGTGAAAAACATGCGGATATCAAAAAACTAGCAAGGTATCGACGTTTTTGGAGGGGGAAGACGACCCCAAATGTCAGTACAGCCTGGTTCCCATACTTGGGCCCATGGAAACGTGATTTGGGCCTAAAACTGGAAACCGATTGGGGGTTCCCATTGCAACCCCCGGTATAGGTATTCCGATGTGCCGGCCGGATTAGTGCCTACGGGTGTGAAAAACATGCGGATATCAAAAAACTAGCAAGGTATCGACGTTTTTGGAGGGGTGGAAGACGACCCCAAATGTCAGTACAGCCTGGTTCCCATACTTGGGCCCGGGAAACCGTGATTTGGGCCTAAAACTGGAAACCGATTGGGGGTTCCCATTGCAACCCCCGGTATAGGTATTCCGATGTGCCGGCCGGATTAGTGCCTACGGGTGTGAAAAACATGCGGATATCAAAAAACTAGCAAGGTATCGACGTTTTTGGAGGGGTGGAAGACGACCCCAAATGTCAGTACAGCCTGGTTCCCATACTTGGGCCCGGGGAAACGTGATTTGGGCCTAAAACTGGAAACCGATTGGGGGTTCCCATTGCAACCCCCGGTATAGGTATTCCGATGTGCCGGCCGGATTAGTGCCTACGGGTGTGAAAAACATGCGGATATCAAAAAACTAGCAAGGTATCGACGTTTTTGGAGGGGTGGAAGACGACCCCAAATGTCAGTACAGCCTGGTTCCCACACTTGGGCCCATGGGAAACGTGATTTGGGCCTAAAACTGGAAACCGATTGGGGGTTCCCATTGCAACCCCCGGTATAGGTATTCCGATGTGCCGGCCGGATTAGTGCCTACGGGTGTGAAAAACATGCGGATATCAAAAAACTAGCAAGGTATCGACGTTTTTGGAGGGGTGGAAGACGACCCCAAATGTCAGTACAGCCTGGTTCCCACACTTGGGCCCATGGGAAACGTGATTTGGGCCTAAAACTGGAAACCGATTGGGGGTTCCCATTGCAACCCCCGGTATAGGTATTCCGATGTGCCGGCCGGATTAGTGCCTACGGGTGTGAAAAACATGCGGATATCAAAAAACTAGCAAGGTATCGACGTTTTTGGAGGGGTGGAAGACGACCCCAAATGTCAGTACAGCCTGGTTCCCACTTGGGCCCATGGAAACGTGATTTGGGCCTAAAACTGGAAACCGATTGGGGGTTCCCATTGCAACCCCCGGTATAGGTATTCCGATGTGCCGGCCGGATTAGTGCCTACGGGTGTGAAAAACATGCGGATATCAAAAAACTAGCAAGGTATCGACGTTTTTGGAGGGGTGGAAGACGACCCCAAATGTCAGTACAGCCTGGTTCCCACACTTGGGCCCATGGAAACGTGATTTGGGCCTAAAACTGGAAACCGATTGGGGGTTCCCATTGCAACCCCCGGTATAGGTATTCCGATGTGCCGGCCGGATTAGTGCCTACGGGTGTGAAAAACATGCGGATATCAAAAAACTAGCAAGTATCGACGTTTTTGGAGGGGTGGAAGACGACCCCAAATGTCAGTACAGCCTGGTTCCCATACTTGGGCCCGTGGGAAAGCGTGATTTGGGCCTAAAACTGGAAACCGATTGGGGGTTCCCATTGCAACCCCCGGTATAGGTATTCCGATGTGCCGGCCGGATTAGTGCCTACGGGTGTGAAAAACATGCGGATATCAAAAAACTAGCAAGGTATCGACGTTTTTGGAGGGGTGGAAGACGACCCCAAATGTCAGTACAGCCTGGTTCCCACACTTGGGCCCGGAAAAGCGTGATTTGGGCCTAAAACTGGAAACCGATTGGGGGTTCCCATTGCAACCCCCGGTATAGGTATTCCGATGTGCCGGCCGGATTAGTGCCTACGGGTGTGAAAAACATGCGGATATCAAAAAACTAGCAAGGTATCGACGTTTTTGGAGGGGTGGAAGACGACCCCAAATGTCAGTACAGCCTGGTTCCCACACTTGGGCCCATGGGAAACGTGATTTGGGCCTAAAACTGGAAACCGATTGGGGGTTCCCATTGCAACCCCCGGTATAGGTATTCCGATGTGCCGGCCGGATTAGTGCCTACGGGTGTGAAAAACATGCGGATATCAAAAAACTAGCAAGATATCGACGTTTTTGGAGGGGTGGAAGACGACCCCAAATGTCAGTACAGCCTGGTTCCCACACTTGGGCCCATGGAAACGTGATTTGGGCCTAAAACTGGAAACCGATTGGGGGTTCCCATTGCAACCCCCGGTATAGGTATTCCGATGTGCCGGCCGGATTAGTGCCTACGGGTGTGAAAAACATGCGGATATCAAAAAACTAGCAAGGTATCGACGTTTTTGGAGGGGTGGAAGACGACCCCAAATGTCAGTACAGCCTGGTTCCCACACTTGGGCCCATGGAAACGTGATTTGGGCCTAAAACTGGAAACCGATTGGGGGTTCCCATTGCAACCCCCGGTATAGGTATTCCGATGTGCCGGCCGGATTAGTGCCTACGGGTGTGAAAAACATGCGGATATCAAAAAACTAGCAAGGTATCGACGTTTTTGGAGGGGTGGAAGACGACCCCAAATGTCAGTACAGCCTGGTTCCCATACTTGGGCCCGTGGAAACGTGATTTGGGCCTAAAACTGGAAACCGATTGGGGGTTCCCATTGCAACCCCCGGTATAGGTATTCCGATGTGCCGGCCGGATTAGTGCCTACGGGTGTGAAAAACATGCGGATATCAAAAAAACTAGCAAGGTATCGACGTTTTTGGAGGGGTGGAAGACGACCCCAAATGTCAGTACAGCCTGGTTCCCACACTTGGGCCCATGGAAACCGTGATTTGGGCCTAAAACTGGAAACCGATTGGGGGTTCCCATTGCAACCCCCGGTATAGGTATTCCGATGTGCCGGCCGGATTAGTGCCTACGGGTGTGAAAAACATGCGGATATCAAAAAACTAGCAATATCGACGTTTTTGGAGGGGTGGAAGACGACCCCAAATGTCAGTACAGCCTGGTTCCCATACTTGGGCCCATGGGAAACCGTGATTTGGGCCTAAAACTGGAAACCGATTGGGGGTTCCCATTGCAACCCCGGTATAGGTATTCCGATGTGCCGGCCGGATTAGTGCCTACGGGTGTGAAAACATGCGGATATCAAAAAACTAGCAAGGTATCGACGTTTTTGGAGGGGTGGAAGACGACCCCAAATGTCAGTACAGCCTGGTTCCCATACTTGGGCCCATGGGAAAGCGTGATTTGGGCCTAAAACTGGAAACCGATTGGGGGTTCCCATTGCAACCCCCGGTATAGGTATTCCGATGTGCCGGCCGGATTAGTGCCTACGGGTGTGAAAAACATGCGGATATCAAAAAACTAGCAAGGTATCGACGTTTTTGGAGGGGTGGAAGACGACCCCAAATGTCAGTACAGCCTGGTTCCCACACTTGGGCCCATGGAAACCGTGATTTGGGCCTAAAACTGGAAACCGATTGGGGGTTCCCATTGCAACCCCCGGTATAGGTATTCCGATGTGCCGGCCGGATTAGTGCCTACGGGTGTGAAAAACATGCGGATATCAAAAAACTAGCAAGGTATCGACGTTTTTGGAGGGGTGGAAGACGACCCCAAATGTCAGTACAGCCTGGTTCCCATACTTGGGCCCATGGGAAACGTGATTTGGGCCTAAAACTGGAAACCGATTGGGGGTTCCCATTGCAACCCCGGTATAGGTATTCCGATGTGCCGGCCGGATTAGTGCCTACGGGTGTGAAAAACATGCGGATATCAAAAAACTAGCAAATATCGACGTTTTTGGAGGGGTGGAAGACGACCCCAAATGTCAGTACAGCCTGGTTCCCATACTTGGGCCCATGGGAAACCGTGATTTGGGCCTAAAACTGGAAACCGATTGGGGGTTCCCATTGCAACCCCCGGTATAGGTATTCCGATGTGCCGGCCGGATTAGTGCCTACGGGTGTGAAAAACATGCGGATATCAAAAAAACTAGCAAGGTATCGACGTTTTTGGAGGGGTGGAAGACGACCCCAAATGTCAGTACAGCCTGGTTCCCATACTTGGGCCCATGGGAAACCGTGATTTGGGCCTAAAACTGGAAACCGATTGGGGGTTCCCATTGCAACCCCGGTATAGGTATTCCGATGTGCCGGCCGGATTAGTGCCTACGGGTGTGAAAAACATGCGGATATCAAAAAACTAGCAAGTATCGACGTTTTGGAGGGGTGGAAGACGACCCCAAATGTCAGTACAGCCTGGTTCCCATACTTGGGCCCGGGGAAACCGTGATTTGGGCCTAAAACTGGAAACCGATTGGGGGTTCCCATTGCAACCCCCGGTATAGGTATTCCGATGTGCCGGCCGGATTAGTGCCTACGGGTGTGAAAAACATGCGGATATCAAAAACTAGCAAATATCGACGTTTTTGGAGGGGTGGAAGACGACCCCAAATGTCAGTACAGCCTGGTTCCCACTTGGGCCCATAGGGAAAGCGTGATTTGG
>CAAHFI010910143.1:0-19142 GCA_900893395.1 Euglena gracilis
CACACAAACATGCGCGCGTGTGTGACCCACCCACCCACCCAGCCACCCACCCAAATCCAGCCAGAATCAGATGAAAACGCTGAAGAAAAAATGCCCTTCGGACAGGCCAAAATCTGACCCATGGTACCCACCCGGGGGATGGGAGGGCCCAGAGGCTCTGACCCACCCCACCCATACAAAACCCCCCGGGGTGGCCACACAGGCGTTAAGTGAATCCATGGGTGCAGCCACAAAAGAAACCTGTGTGCCGCGTGTATATGCACTCAATCGCTGGAAAGGCACCGCCGGGGGCAGGACATGGTCAGTGCGCTGTGGCCTGCAGCGCCGCCTCCTGCTCCGCCAGCTGCCGCTCCACGAGCTTGGCGGCGGACTGCGCTTCCGCCACCGTCGGCCTGAGGGGCCCCAGCGGGAGGCTGGCGAGCGCGCGCGTCACGCCCTGTCACACCTGTCACACCCTGTCACGCCTGCCGTATATTACGTCACACCTGTCACACGTGACGTGACACCGGTTTTTTAAGGGCTAAATTTGGATCTACCCTTCGATTCTGGAGCAGCAGAACTTTAAAGGAATCCTGCGCGGCGTGGTTGAATTTGGTGGGCATCGCTCTTCGTCTGGTGCAGAGCTTTTCATCGAGGGGCGACATTGAACACTTGTGATGGAATGGCGAGGTGGAGCGGTGGCTGTCACCCCCACAAGCCCCTGTCAACGTCTGCTACAATGACCATTGGAATCCACCCTTCGGACCTTTTCACAAAAACTGGGCCTCCGAATTTCGGCCCCCAAAAGAGGAAAACAAAGCATTGTTAACTTCTATTTTTGCGGGAAACCCACGTGCGACGTGGGGGTAACTCTCCCAAACAACTTTGCCCCTGCAAAGTTAGTGGACCGATGTCTTTGGCCTTTGCAGAGTCACATGGGCATATATGTCTAGGGACCTTGACTCTCCCAGAAGTCTGGCAGTGCTCAGGGAGTTCTCCTCCCCTCTGTGCTATATATATGTATATATATGTATTATGTATATGTGTACATATATACATAATATGTATACATATATGTATATGTATACATATATACATACTATATGTATATGTATGTATGTATATATATATATATACATATATATCCAAACATACTGATTGAAAAACTTTCAAAATGCTCTTTTTTTAGTAATGATTTTAACATAATTTAATGCTTCTGTTCCTCGGGAAACATAACAATACGGTATTTCGGGTAATTTTTTGCAGTTACCGCCTCTTGACCGTCCAAAAAAAGATGATTTTATTTGACATTTTTCTTGGTGAAAAAAAGGGGCAAAATTAACTTTTTTCAGCTTCCCCCAGCAAAGTTATCTGAGCATGAAAACTTTAGGGCATTGCGAAATTCCTTAGAGAGTTTATAAATCTTTGCAGTTGGGGCAATGTTGTCAAAAACCTTTCATACTTCCCAGTTCTGGGTGTGGATGGGGACTGGTGTATTGCTGTTCAAGTTACCTTTTTTCTAAAAAAAACATGTGTTCTGCCGTTTTTTTTTGTTTTTTGTTGATTCAAGCTTTGCGTGTGTGCATGGCGGTTAGACGCCAATAACAGAATTGCCACCTTTGTCCGAGCAGAGAGGACCGCCTTCCAGGCACCCTCCCATATGCCGGGGGCGGCCCCTGCCCCCCGGTGCAGCTCGTAGTCGGCCAGGTAGAGCCGGCGCTGCAGGCGCAGCAGGCAGAGGCTGGAGGGCGCGCCGTAGAGCGGGAGCAGAGGCGAACAGTGGGGACGGGGCAGCAGCCGGCGTGGGAGACAGGGCTGGGAAACGGAGGCACCTCAAAATATGATAAATACAAATAATGCCAAATAATGCAAAGAATTTGAATTGTTGTTGTTGCTGGTATATTATATTATATTATGTTATTTTATGCAATATTTTGTCAAGTACACTTCATTCTCCCCCAGCTCAATTTGGCCCCAGGGCAATCTTTGAAGCCGAACCATGGCGGGCCAGGTCAAATGTCGTCCAAACCAGGGTGGGCAGCCAACTTGTGGAGAGCCACACATGCAGAAAGGCGGGAGCTGATAGGCCGGAGCAAACCCACACCATCCAATCGCTCAGCATTGCAGGGAGGGGGCTTTCTCTCAGCTGGGCAATTCCGGTGCACTGTCGGACTGTCGAGGCCATTGGGATACGGGGAAAAAGTTGCGGAAATTTACGGAAATTTTTGGAAATTGTGGAAATTTTTTGGAAATTGCGGAAATTTGCGGAAATTTATAGAAATTTGCGGAAGTTGCTGAAATTTGCGGAAATTTGCGGAAATTGCGTAAATTTGCGGAAATTGCGGAAAAATTGCAATCACCAATCCCCCCCCCCCGAGCCTCCCCTGCCCCACGGCTGCCCCGGGCGGCGGGTCGTACACGTTGACCAGCACGTCACTGGGCCCACATGGTTGCCCCCGAGGCTCGGCCGTGTCTTCCGTGCCGGAGCAAACGCTGTGCTGCCCCATGGCTTTGGTATGGGGCGGCTGTGAGTACCTCAAACAGCGGGGGGGGTTCCCGTGCACAGCTTTGAAACAGGACGGACGGGTGCAGTTGGGGGTCAAATCGCTCAGGAGGCAGGGGTGGGTGGAAAACTGGCCCACGACCACGTTAGCCCCAGCAGCCCATGGGGGGTACAGAGGGGGGTGAGGTAATGATTGGGGAGGGAGCACACCTCATAAAAGGTACCACCCCGGGAAAACCTGTCAGGTTGGCCGGTACCAAGGCCTCTGATAGTTTCCTGGGCATGACCAGGCTGATTTTTTTACCAACCCCAGGGGGGGAGGGGGTCCAGAGTGCCTGTGAGTGCCTGCCCAGGCAGGCCCCCCCCGGGGGGTCGGATTTCGGCCTGTGCCCAGGAACATTCCTTTGAAAATAGGCCATTTTGGCTCCCTGGTGCTCAAGGCGCCGGGTTGTGCTAGGGCACTTTTGGCTGTGTGCCCCCCCCCCCCCGAGGGGGGTCGGATTGGGAGTGCCTTGGAGTGCCTGCCCAGGCAGGCACCTCCCCCCCGGGGTGGGGTCGGCACCCGACTAAAATACAGCCTGGGCATGACCCTGGCAATTTCTTGGGTGTGGCATTTCTTCGAGGGAAAATCAATGAAAAATAACCCTGACATGTCGGCCGGTACCGGGGACCCTGACACCTTCCTATCATGACAGTTTGGCCGGTAACGGGGACCCTGACAGGTTCTCGGGCAAAAACAGTTTCCCCGGGGGACCCCAACAGGTTCTCGGGCATGACAGTTTCCTGGGGGGGACACCAAGGAACCGTGGAGGGGGCCCAACGCGGGCCGAGCCGCGGCCATGTACATGGAGAGGGGGAGGAGGCGAAGGAGACGACGGCCACCCAGTGCCAGGCCAGGGAGCGCACCAGGTCCAGGGCGACGTAGTTGAAGAGCAGCACTTGGCGGCACGCCCTCCGGAGGGCAGGCGAGGCAGCGCTCGGGAAGGATGGGCCGGTGACGTCGATAAGCCATCTGAAAACTGGCTGTGTGAGTGTTGAGTATTTTGGTGAGATTACAAATGTGATTTTGTTGTGGCTGCATATGTGCGCGCACGTAATGTGTGTGTGAACACCTTAAAATTCCAAATGCCAACAGTGCCCAACGGAACCTGGTTCTATTTCTTGGTGGGATTGACCTTTTTTCAAATTGGATCGCTGGACATACGCACTCTTAGAAATATAACTCGAACTTAATGATTTTTCCTTTGTTCATGCGTACATTTGCCCATAAGAATCGTTATTTAAAAAAGCGAAACCTGGTTTCAAAACCTGGCCCCCGAAACCCAAATCATATGTTCAGGATGTGATCCCCAGGACACGGAGATTGTGTGGTTTGCCACATATATATGACGTGTTGGTGAACCAAATCCTTACTGCATCATTCATGGTGCATCGCATCTTGGTCATTGGTCCATCTTCATTTCATGTGTGCACAAATCAAACACATCACATGGAAGCAAGGATTTGTCAGTCAGGGCGCCTTATGAGCTGGTGCCACTTTATCGCTTGAGGCAAGAGTCAAAATCAACAGTCAAAATCAACAATGATAGTCAAAATCAACAGGAATGTTGACTCACCCCATGCACGATTTGTTGCATACTTGCCCCCCCCATGTGTCAGTTGGGGTTTGGCAGGGTTTTTTAATGGTTGTTGGTTTGACTTCTTTCCCTTTTTTGATCAATGTCTGGAAAAATTTAGCATCATTGCAAACTCTCACAAAATGAGTGAGCGGAGGTGCATGTCGTTGGAACCTGTGTGTCGACATCTCCAATCCCTTTGGGCGGCATAACTCGCACTCAAGATTTTTGTGTTGGTGTGTATTTGTGCATGTTATATTATATTTATATTTTGGATGATTGCGGTCAGGTTTTTGAACGAGTTGCGCCATGCACACCCTCGATTGTGTTGATTCCACTGTTATTCCGGTGTGACGACTCAGGGAATGATGCAATCTGGTGTGTTTGACCCTCCAAAATACGTCACCGAATAGTGAAACCCCCTGGGCTGAAAACCCTCCCCGTGAGAATTTAACAAAAAAATACAACAAAAACCCTGGCCTTGACTTCCCCCATTTCTGCGAAAGGTCATGTGGGGGTGGCAGGTCCACCTCTTTGCTTGCTTTTGAAACCCTGCGTTCACATGCAAAAAAAAAAGTCGGAATATAATGGGCTGAGACAGCGTTTTTCGTGATTACGTGCCACGTAAAATCACGTAATTTCACGAAAAATCACGAAAAGCCATTTTTTTTTGGGAAAATCACGAATCAGAATAAAAAATGATAAACTTTCGTCGACATTTGCTTTGACTCGTATATTTGCATATAATGGAAAATTTTCTGCTCACAGGTGAAAATTCCCTAAATCCTCTCCAGGAGAAAATGTACACACTGGGGAAAAACCAGAAAAAATATTTGCCTTCTCGTAAATCATGTAAATTCACGTAAATTCACGTAAAATCACGTATACTGTCAGCACATGTGAGTGAAAAATCCGACTGAGAAAACATGAGATAAAAAAGCAAACATGCAATGGCGTGGTTGGTTTGCACAAATATGCAAAAAATGTTTGCATCTATTTATGCAACAGTGGGATGGCAGACAACTTGTCACCAAACTCAACTGGCAATTTGCAGCAGCACAGCGGGACTGCTGCAAATTGCCAGTTGGTTTGGTGACAAGTTGTCTGCCATCCACTGTTGCATAAATAGATGTGCAAACATTTTTTGCATATTTTGTGCAAACCAACCACGCCAATGCATGTTTAATGCCCCTCTGGGGGGGATGTGGTGGCTCCCAGGTCCAACCCTGGAGGGAAGTTGGGTTATTTCTGGGGGATAGGGTAAAGGTTCCAATCGGACTGCCGGAGGAATTAAAGCAGGAGTTAGGCCCTATTCCGTGCCAAATGAGGCGGAGTTGGGCCGAATTTTGAAAAACAAAAAGCCCATAAAACCCTAACTTCCAGCCTACCTTTTGTCCTAAATCTGGCCAATTTTGTTTTACCCAATCCTAACCCTAACCCCATTCCTAAGAATGAATTCTCTAATTCTCTCATTCTTCCCGAATTCAAAGGAATCGGCCTGGATTTTGCCCGGTTCCCCGGCGCCGCAGAACCAAAAAAAAACCAGAAACTCGGACTCATGAGCCACCACACCCCCCCTCCTGGAGATGCTTATCCCCCGCGGGAGGGAGTCCATTAAGCATCCAGCTGCCCCAGCCACTATACTATTTAACAAAACACACCAATTTCAGCCTCGTGACTGCAACCAGAGAGGTGCGTGGGTGGTTCCAGAAGCGGTGGCTGTAACGCCCGAATGAATGAAGCAGCCAGCCGCTCCCACAGCCAAGCTCCCGACCAGGCTTGAACGACTCCAGTCACAAATAAATAGGTTTGGGGTGGCCCGGGCCAACCCAGCCCCTGGGGCCCCAGAATGTCAGATAACCCCCCCCCCCCAAGTAATACCCCCAGGGATTATTTTTTTCGCCAAAGTCCCGGCCTGGGGGGGGATTATTTGGGGGGGTGATAGCCCCCAAAATTCTCGAATTTTTAGAAGTCACATAGGACCCAAAACAGTACCCCCAAAACCCTTCGGGGATTTTCATTGTACTTTCTAATGAAAATTAGCATTTTTGGAGGCCAGATGATCCAGAAAATTTGATTTTTTCGCAATTTATTTGCCAGAGATTGTGATTTTAACCCAAATTTTCAGGTCAAAATCCAGGTCGTCGGCCCGATATGGAGGGTGTTGACTCGGTCGGCAAAGTCATACCCTGGGAGTATTATTTGGGGCAGGGGTATTATTTGGGGGGGGATTTACACAAGAGTCAACTTTCGAGCTTGCAAAATTTGGTGTGAGCTGGGACAAAAAAGGGTAAGAGAAAATTTGTGGAAAATGATATGTAATGTCGAAGCAAACTGGCAAGGAAGGAAAAGGCACTGCACAACAAAAGAACCTGCCTCCCATCTTGCAGCCCATGGAGTCTACAACCCTCGACCCGGGGGTGGTCGTACGCACCCCCTGCAACCCCCGACCGGGTGGTCAGTATAAGGGTGGTCGTGGGCAAAGGGGGGGGGTAAGAAAACCAGAGAATAAAAAATTGCGAATAAATTGTTGATCTTTGAGTTGGTGAGTTAGTCATATTTTTAATTTTGAGGACGTTTCCTTTGAAATGACTGCAGATGGAATCGGAGCCTGCATGGGGGCTGCCTGCTGGGGCAGGTAGTGGAAGACCTCACTGAGGTCCCCGTCGGTCACATTCCGGAGTATTGGCCGGCAGGGGAGGGAGAGCTTGGGGCCACCAACTTTATGGAGAAGGCGGACATGCAAGAAGGCCCCTCAAAATACACAAAAAATATATGCAGTGCAAAATGTAAAAAAAAAATGCCAAATAACAATAATAATACATACAAAATGCAAAAATTGCAAAAAATGAAAGATAATGCATTTTACGCAACTTGCATTTCCCTGCGTCCACTCAGACGCCTACCTCCGAGCATCCACAATAGCATCTCCATCCACTTCATCCACTTTTGTCCACCTTCTGTCATTTACCCACTTGTTCAACTTTTGGCCACTCTTGGCCACTTTGCCACTTTTGGCAACTTGCCCTTAACCCACCCTTGGTCGCTTTTGGCTTGCGGCTACTACCACATATGCTTCCGATTGCCCCAATTGTTTTCTGACCTTGTTGTTTTCGATTGTTTTCTAGCCTTTAAGACTACTTCGGTTGGCCAAAGCCATCTCCCCCAATTCCTTGTTTCGTTTGGCCAATCAGTATCTACATCCACCAACATTAATCCAGTATCTGCATCTTGTCCAATATTTGCATCCACTGTATCTTGAACAGCATCTGCATCTTGTCTAGTATCTGCGTCCATTGCCTTGTCCAATATCTGACCCTTGTCCAGTATCTTCATCCACTGCATCTTGCCCAGTATCTACATCTGCATCTTGTCCAGTATCTCATCCATTCATCTTGTCCATATCTTATCCATTGCATCTTGTCCCATCTGCATCTTATCCAGCATGAGAACCTTGTCTCGTCTGCATGTTGTCCAGCATTTGTGTCTTGTCCAGTGTCATCCATTGTATATTGTCCTGCATCTTGTCCAATACTTCGTCCATTGCAACTTGCCCAGCCTCTGCATATTGCCCAGCATCTGCATCCATGGCATCTTGTCCAATATGTGCAACCACTGCATCTTGTCCAATATCTATCTGCATTCAATGCATCTTGTCCAATATTTGTGTCTTGCCTGATGTCTACATCCATTGGCTCCCAACCAAGCCAAAATGACACAAAAGCCCAAAAAATGACCACAAAGAGCCCAAAAATGCCACAAAAAAGCCCCCAGAACAACCAAAATGACTTAAAATGATTGAAATAGCCTAAAATAGCCCAAAAACGCCACCAATGTCCACAAAGATTGTGAAAAACAACCCAAAATCACCAAAATGGCACAATGCACAAAATGGCCAAAACTACACATATTGACCCAAATTAGCCCAATATTTGCCAAGTCAGTGCAAAATAGCCCGCAAGGCAGCAAAAACTGATCAAAAAAATGGCAAAGATGGTTGTAATACTGGATGTTTGTGGGAAAAATTATTTCAAAAATGGGGTTAATGCTTCAAAATATACGAAAAATGCCAGCATCGCCCAGCATCGCCAGCATCGCTCAGCATCGCCAAGCATCATCAGAGGTGCTTGCTCCCAACTTAGCCAAAATGACCACAAAGCCAAAAAATGACCACAAAGGCCCAAAAAGCAACCAAAATGACCGAAAAACCTAAAATTTCCCAAAAATGACAACAATATCCACGAAAAATGAAGCAAAATAACCCAAAATCATCAAAAATGCGTAAAATGACCAAAAAATGCCATAAACGTGTTCATATGACCCAATATTTGGCCAAATTAATGCAAAATAGCCCCCAAATAGCAAAAACTTAGTCAAAATTAGCCAAGATGGGTGAATATTGGAAGATTTGTGGGAGAATTTTCCTAAAAATGGGTTTAATTCTTCAAAATATGCAAAAAATGCCAGCATCGCCCAGCATCGCCTAGCATCGAAACCCATCTCTGTCTCCAAAAATCCAGCATCGCGCTGCATCGCCCAGCAACATCAGAGGTACTTGGTCCCCGCTGGGCTATGCCAAGTAAGAGTCCCTTATGTGCCTTCGACGCTGGGTGTGTGTGCGTATAGAAAGCCCACCTTTTGGGGGGATTGAAAATGCGTTTGTCCCCAGCACCCAATCCTCAGGAGTGGAACCCACCTGTTTCCATCCCACAAATCAACACCCATAAATGGATCACTCAGGACCCAACCCCACAGCTAGCAGCCATTTCCAGCCAGCCCAAATTTTCCAGCCTCTGGCTGGACCCCTCGGGGGGGGGTCCAGGTAGGGGTGGGCGGTGCAGGGTTTCTCACGGTTTCGCACTTGGGGGCTCCCGAGCCTGTTCGTACTTATTTGTACTTATTTGTACTTTATTTGTACTTTATTTGCACTTTCTTGCACTTTCTTTGTACTTATTTGTACTTATTTGTACTTATTTGTACGTATTTGTACTTATCAGTAGTGTGGCAAACCTCAGCAATTTGTACTTATTTGTGTACGAATCGGTGGGAATCGGTGGGTGCCGCTGCCTGGGCGCTGGGTGAGGGCGTGCAGCATCCAGCCCGTGTAGAGGCACACCAGGGCGTAGGAGGCGGCATGGAGGGGGACGCAGTGGCGCAGCGGGCGGTGCATCTTGGGGCCGGGGCCCCGCCGCAGTGCGCGGACCCGGCCATCGCGGCCGTCTCCCACGCCGTCCTGATTCCCGTGTCCCATAAAAGACCTCGGGGGAGGGGGCCCTCCCACTCTCCAACCCACCCACCCCCAGGACCCAACAGAGGGGGGGATCAAGGTGTCGCTTGAACCCCCCGGTTGTGGGTCTAGCTCAAAGGCTGGAGTATTTCAATTGGCTTATTGGAACATTGAATTGAATTTTGAATTGCCCCCTCCCCCAAAAAGACGAATGGGAAATGCCCACACACAGAAGGGCATACGGGGGAAAATAATGCTGCTTTATACTTTTGTCATATGCTTTATGATAAAAATTCAATAAAATTCCAGAAAAATTATCTAGAAATGGAAATGCATTTGTCTTTTTCTGAGAGCTCATGTTCTCATATGCTGTTATGTGGCGAGGTTCCGTGCGGTGAACGCAACACAGACGAGGATGCCAATGAACGTTACCTGGGATGGGAAGAGGATGCTATTTACACCGACGTTGCACGCCGTCAGGGGCAGGGACCCCAGTGCCAGACACTAACACAATGGTGGGGTGTGTCGATGAAATATCCTGATATTGGGGGGGGCAAACGGCAGAACTAAGAAATGCACAGCAAACAACAAACAACAAACAATCTGGATGTTCAAGCCCAGACAGATTCAGTTTCCTGTTCGTACTTCATCAGCATCAAAACACCATGAATGCTTCACCTACGTTGCCCCCCCCCCCAAGAAGACCCTCCGTCAAATCAGCAATCTGTCTTTGAGATTAAAAAAAACCAACTAAAATGTTGTATTTCACTTACTGAGATCCAACGTCTTGCTCGAGACCTTGTTTTGAATTGATTGCAATTTTTCCTTCCACTGTTGAAATCACATTCTGGTGCCTCTGGGGCAAGCACCTTTTGCAAGAAGCTTTGGTTAAACAATGTACCGGACCAACTTAATGGCTGCTGTCGCGATTCTGCTCGATAAACCCTCCCCAATAACGGAAGGGCAGCTGCTGCAAGTGCAGGGTTCAAATAGAAGTGTAACCCCCGCTGGCAGAGGAGTCCACGACAAGCGCACCCATACTTCCATTTGGGAGCATAACAAGAGAGTTCTTAGTAAGAAACCTCCTGCCCACTTGGTCTGAACCCCCCCCGTGGGGGGGTCAGCCGGGACCCCCACCCCCGGATCACAAGACTTAAAAAAAAACTGGTTCTTACACGGAGAAAATTTGCCAACGGTCTCCGAAGCATTCGATGTAATGTGCCTTCTACCTAAATTTCCAAAAGCGATGGAATGGGCAGCGAAACAGAGGGTTGGAGTCAATCAAAGCAGGAGATATGGGAGATATGGGAGATATCAGAGACCAGGGGGTTTGCTCTGGATTCGGTGTTGCTTAGATTGCACCGAGGGCCCTGACCAGAATGCAGCTTCCGACGAGGGCAATGATTGCCCCCGGCGAAGGGGTGTCCCTCGCCAGGGGAACGGAGAACTGCAAAATCCAACAAATGATCCTCACCACAAATTGACTGTCCGCCAAACTCTATCAATCCGGGAAAAGAAAACTATCTCCCAACATTTATTTGTGAGTGTGGGAGGTTGTGTACGGGCGCAATAAGTTGTGTGCAAATGACTGACTGGGTGAAAATAATGGGTGAATGAGTGAATGAGTGCTGCGCATGTGCACGTGTGTGTGTGTGTGTGTGTGTGTGTGTGTGTGTGTGTGTGTGTGTGTGTGTGTGTCTTGTGTGTGTATGTGTGCGTCCGGGACGCGCGCGCGTTTGCAGATGGCTGTGCACTCTTTGCCCCACCCTTCTGCCAGGAGGGAGCTGGACACCACTCCGGGTAAGGAGAACCACAGAATCCAGGCCACCGTGGCGAGACGGAATTGCTGAGCCTGGAACTTGTCTTCCATAAGCAAGAACGACGACCGGGCCGGGTCCCGGTAGCCTTGAAGGCCCTGCAGCGGAAAGGGGCCGGGGGCTGCAAATGTTTCACGCTAGTGGAAGACAAAATGCGTTACCATTATTGATAAAAATTGCACATAGAAACATGTGCATCCGATTTAGCATATGATTTGTCGAAAACACTCTCTGTGGCAATTTTGATGGAATCCGCCACACAAACCATGCAACCCTGGACCCCACACCCGATACCCATGGGGGGTGTCCAGCCAGCAAGTTCTTCCAGCCAGCACCCTTTTTTCCGCAACGCCCTTTTCCAGCTGGCCGGCGAGACCCTCCTGGCCAAAAATTTTAGTTAAAAAACCCCAAAATATCAAAAAATAGCCATTTTGGGATATTTTTTGACCCTTTAAAAAAATTGTGGGGCTTTGCGATATTTTTTTTTGGCCCAGCCTGGCAAAGCTGGGCTGCGATAGCTTTCCAATAAACCCTCCGGGGGGATTGCTGGCTGCAAAAAGGAGGTGGCCGAAGACGGAACCCCATGGTACACAAACCACGAGGGCGCCATGCAGTACATTCCAAAGGAAACACGGACAGGAGACAACGGTGAGAGGAAGGGTCGTATTGGGATTGAGGGCTGGAACACAACGGCAGATACAAAGACAGAACACCACCTGTCTGCTTCGCTTTTATTAAAAATGTAATACACACGTCTTATAATTTTAGTATACATTATATGTATAATATACAAAACATGATATAATGTATAACACAGGCATACATACATACATACATACATACGTACATACATACATACATACACACATACATACATACATGCATGCATACATACATACATACATACATACATACATACATACATACATACATACATACATACATAGATACATACATACATACATACATACATACATACATACATACATACACACACATACATACATACATACATACATACATACATACATACATACATACATACATACATACATACATACATACATACATACATACATACATACATACATACATACATACATACATACATACATACATACATACATACATACATACATACATACATACATACATACACACAACACACACATACATACATACATACATACATACATACATACATACATACATACATACATACATACATACATACATACATACATACATACATACATACATACATACATACATACATACATACATACATACATACATACACACACACACACATACATACATACATACATACATACATACATACATACATACATACATACATACATACATACATACATACATACACACACACACACATACATACATACATACATACATACATACATACATACATACATACATACATACATACATACAAACATACATACATACATACATACAAACATACATACATACATGCATGCATGCATGCATGCATACATACATACATACATACATACATACATACATACACGCATGCATGCATGCATGCATGCATGCATGCATGCATACATACATACATACAAACATACATACATACATACATACATACATACATACATACATACATACATACATACATACATACATACATACATACATACATACATACATACATACATACCTGCACACACACATACATACATACATACATACATACATACATACATACATACATACATACATGCATGCATGCATACATACATACATACATACATACATACATACATACATACATACATACATTCATACATACATACATACATACATACATACATACATACATACATACATACATACATACATACATACATACATACATACATACATACATACATACATTATTAGATACAATAAATGTCTCTAATACTATATTTTTATGTGAAGATATATCATGCAACATTAAACATGTATCATCATTGTCAACAATCTAAACTAAATCTAATCTAATCTAATCTAAACCACTCTAATGTAATCTATTACAATACAATACAATGCAGACAAAAATGAAATAATATAAAATCTATATAATACCATAATATAAAATGCTGCATTATAATTTTTTATATATTTAGTCATTAAAAGTCCTCCAGCGACTTGCACATTGCCCAGCAGAGGGGTGACCATGAATGCACAACACAGAGTGGAGAGGGGGAGGTCTCTGAGAGACAGGAGCCACTGTGCGGATACACAAACATGCACCATGATGTGGAACAGGTGGTCTGGATGCGCGAACACGGGGTGGGGCGGGTCAGCAGTGCAGCATGATGGGGCAAGCGGCGGATGGGAAAGCTTGGTTGGGGGGCACTCCAACCCCCATGGCAGAACGGGAAGGCCTGGTGGGGGGGTCGACTCTGGACGCCACTCGGAGGGGGTCAGAGCCGCGGCAGCTTCTCGCCCACCATCCCGACGCCCTGGACGGCCCCGGTCACGATGGTGGGCCGCTGCCGCTGGGACTAGGCGGTGGTCTGAGAGGACAGCTCCGGGGGTTTTGCAACGGGGTGACCCTGCCCGGGCCCGCTGACAGTGGTGTCGAATGCCTTCAAAATATTTTTGCTGAATGAACTCGAGCTTTGTTATGAAAGCATCATACATCGTGCGCGCGAGCGTGTGCACATATGTGTGTGTTTGTTTGTCTGTCTGTGCGTGTGTTCGTGTGTGTACGTGCGCACGTGTGTTGTGTGCGCAGGCGTGCGTTTGTGATAAATGGAGATTTGCGGATCGGGTGGACTTCAACCGAATCGTCAGGTTTGGAACACACACACAAACCACGCCACAAATGGGCAGAAAGGGCGGTGTCTTTCGCCCTCTGCGCCTACTTCTTTGCCCTGTTCATTCAATGCATATCACGGAGTGGACCGTTCTTCCTTTTTTCGAACAGCTGTGGGATTGCAATGGGAACAAACCAAAGCCTACGAGGGACTTCCGTGTGCCAAACATGGCGAGGAGGCAGTGTGATACCAACCTGAACAAAAAGTTGAACCATCTCTACATCCACCTGCATATAAACAACCAAACAAGCGAGTCAATGAAGCAACAAAATTATGAATCACAAATGAGTCATAAATATGCCTGTCAAATGGGCGAATATGTTATTGTGGACGTGGTGTGTGTGCCTGCAATTGGTGGGTTTTCGAGCACGTTCACGTGTGTGATGCGAGCTTGGTACAGGTTCTCCACAACTCCAAAAAAACACAACAGAACACAACTAAACTGAATAACAGGCAAAAAAACCCTAAAAAATAACCAAAAGATGGTGATAAAACCAAACAAAAGAAACCTTTAAATCTACAAGGTGGAGGGAAGCAACAAAATGCGATTCCCCTGTGATGTATGGGCTCTGGGCACACAACCTCCGGCGGGGGTGGGGCTGCTCTTAGCCTTTGGGACCACTGGAAGCTGGCTGCCAACGGCGGCGATGCGCACGTCCCCCTCCGGGCCGGCTTGGGTGGGGGAGGCCGCCTGAGATGGTGGGGAGTGCCACAAGAGTGTGGGGTGTTCGACACCGAAGGGGTTTTCTTTTGTGTGTCTCCGGGGCGGTCCAGGCTGCTGTCTCCTCACGCCGGCTGTAGCTGAAAAGGTGCCTGCGCTCCTGCCACCATTCATGGCGAACAGGTAAACAGCGCCAAAGGGCTGGATGACCTTAAACGGTTGGGAAGACCGGTCGTTTTACAGCGCCGAAGGGTCCGATTGGGGCAGAAAATGACGTTTACCAGGATCGGAGGGGGTTTGGAGCCGGCAAAATCAACGCCAAACTCTGAAAAAAACAAAAACCACTAAACTGCTCCGGGACCGAACGGGGAGGGGGGGGGAGGACGAGAGAATTCAAGAGGATCTTTGGGGTCTGCGATTGGAGAATGCAAGGCTCAGTGGTTGGAAATTACCCCAAAAAGACAAAACAAATCACAACGTTTTGAATGGAGTAATAAAAAAACCAACTAATTTCAGCTTCTTGCTCTCCCTCTGCTTTGGGGTCCGCTTCATTCCAGCCTTTTCTCACCGACAAATATACACAAATCCTAGCCTTAAACTCTGTGAAATTCAGGAAATTCGATAAGATTGGGAAAGAAATTCAACGTGAGTTGATTGAATTATGTATTTATCTTGTCTGCAATAAACTGGAGCTTAATAAATAATGTGGAGTGTTCCAAATCCTTTTTGTGATTCGCTCCTGAATAACGTGGCATTTTGCCGCAAACGAAGCAGACGTGGCTTTCCTGCGCACCTCGTATCGGTCCGCGGCGAAGTCGTCGTCGACGTCGGTGAGGTGGCGGTAGACGGTGGCGCCGGGGTGGGCCCGGGGCGGGGTGACGTTCCGGTGCTCGTAGATGGACGTGGAGCGCACCGCCCGCGACGGGGGGCTCCTGTGGTGCAGAAAAACGGGGGGGGGGGGGCTGGATGAACGGAATTAGGAATGGAGGAATACCACAGCCCCCTGCCGGCAGGCCGGGGATCCAATGCGAGACCAGGGCAGTTAGCATGCAGTGACATCACATTGCCGTAATTGAAAACTCTCCTACAAAAGCTTGTGTCCAGTTTAAATAGATTTCACTGGTGTATCTCGGGGGGGGGCAGACAAGGACTAAATGTACGACTGGCATCAAACATCCAGGCTTTCACATCCGGCAATTCTGGTAAAAACAAAAAAACTGTAATTGCAATTGTGTGTTGTGCCCTCATCTTGTGAGTTGCTTTTTTGGCAGTGGTCCGTTTATGAAACGGCACATTGTGAATCACGCTTGGCGTTTAAGTTTGCGGTGCAGCGCCATGAAAACAAATTCCTTGGGACACTGTTCTAAATTTCAGGATTTTTGGAAAAATTATTTTTTTGCATCTGAACAAAAAATGGAAATCAAAGCACATTTGGAACCATGAGTGACAAATGACATCCACCAGGAACGATTGGCATGGTTCTTAAATCCCAACAATGCATGATCGATGGTTGGCTTGGTGTGAAATCACAACGGTCAAGGCACTGGCTAGCATGCAGGCCCCCAATGCAGAACACAGCAGCAATCATAAACATACCTTGTGCGGAAGCCATCCAATCGGGCATATTCGCTCCACTGTCCGGGGACAAGGGGACCAACTCTGAGAAAAAGCACAGGTGGTGCCTAGGGTGGCAGGCAGCCGATCCTTTTTGGTTCGGTTTGATTCGGTTTGGCTTTGTCGAGCAAGTGGGGGCAGTTGGCACAGAATGAAGTCTGGTTTGATTGGGTTAAAGTTGCAGAAACAAAATCTTTTTGTGTGTGTTCTTTTTTGATTTGGTGCATGCCGTGTAACATGGCAATTTTTTGGTACAACTCAAACATGGGTGTGATTATAAACGATTCCATTTTGGCATATGCTTTCTGCAACATCAGCAATTAAGCGGGAAATATCCAACGTTTTCAGGCATCGGTGGCCCCTTAAATTTGCACAAATGAGACAGCAGGAAGGAAGACGAGAGAGAGGGGGGAGAGAGGAGAGAGGACGAGGAGGGGGGACGGAGGGCACCGATGTCCGACGGGCTGAGCACGATGGGGGCCAAAGCCCCAGCGTCGAGCATGACAGCAGCCTGGTGGGGAAGAGACTGGGGGCGGGCTGGAGGCGCGGCAGAACGGGACAGCGGCGGGCAGGCCAATCATTCGTTCTCTGAGTCACGCATTCAGCCAGGCAGTCAGTCGGATGGCCAGCCAGCCAGTATGCAAACGTGTTTGCTCAGTGGCCCGTTTTCTTTCCCCCACCTGGGATGTGTCTTTGTGCGGGTGGTTGGCGGGGATGTTGCTGCAAAACAGACGTGCCATTTGCTTGGATTTTTTTTTCTGCTTAGGTCATGTAACATGGCACTGCAAATTTGATTTGTATTACCGCGATGCTTCTTTTGTTTGTACTGCCAACACGATGCCTTGCGTTATCTGCACACGTGGAGAGTTGCTGTCATGCTGATTCCTATCGACAAAAGACCGGACAAGATCCTAACCAGGATTTTTAAATTTCGACTCCGGGGGGGGGTGTGGGTGGGTCCGCCAGGCCCTCAGACCCTCCCCCCCTCGTGCCCCAAGGTCCTTCACCGAGAGGCTGGGTTTTGGCAGGTTTTTTTTGGCTTTTTTTCGGTGCGAATCACCGGAAAAAAATTTGCCCCCAAATTGACCACAAGAAGTGATTCCCCTGACCCCTCAGGTTGGAGGGGGACCCCTGCTCCCCCCGGCCTTTAAAACCTGCTCCCTGCTCCAACCTCTTCCGTTTGGGCTTGGGAAACCTCCATGGTTCGCCCTCTGTCTGATCTCTACATGTCTTATTTCAGAAAGGCATATTCAGAAAGAAGGAGTGATTCAGCACACCTGCTTCATCCCTGGCCGTGAACTTCCTGCAGAGAAGAGGGACACACAACTGAAAGGCAGAACGGAAGACCGCAATGACATGGGTTAGCAAACAGGTCTTTTTGAACAGTGCGGCAATATCCGCAGGAGCAACAACAGCAACTGGGCATATTCATTGCAAAATGCACGCGAATGCACAAGACTTACCCAATTGTGCAAAGAAGCGATGGCCTTTTATGTGCTCTTTGAATGCAATGTGCTCTCTTGCAGCCATGCGGCGCTGGGGAAACCACCCCCCCCCCCCTGTTCAGCGCGGCTGGGGCTTCCCTCCCCCCACGTCACACCAGTGGTCGGGCTGACCGGGAGGCCGATGTCCAGCACGCTGGCCGCGTACTCCACCGTGTTGGTCAGCGGGTTCTTCTTCAGCAGGCGCGTCGCCGGGAGGGCGGGGCGGGGGCGTGGTCGCACCCCGGCGGCTGGACCATACCATTGCTTAGCGACCCCCCGGGGGGGGGAGGGGGGGGTCACTTTCCACTCTGAAAAAACCAGTCAGTGACTTTTTCCGAAAAAAACCAGTCAGTCACTTTACCCCCCCCCCCCCGGGGGGATCGGCCACTCTTCAGGAGGCACTGAAAATTCGCCAAAAAAAATCTCAAAAAAATCCAAAAAAATCTCCGGCATCTCCGGCGCCGGGTCAGCCACTTTTTCATTTTCGGGCCAACCCCACCCCGGGAAGGGGGCTCTTGGCCAAAAAACCAGTCAATCACTCTGAAAAAACCAGTCAGTCACCCCCGGGGGGGGGGTGGACGGGTGTTAAGCAATGGTATGGGCTGGACTCAGTATGGCGAATAAGAATATACAATTTAATGATACGAATACACAAAACCCGCTGGGGGTTTGGTAACCCCGCCCCACCGCGTGGAGGGGGTGGGGTCACTTCCACCGTTCCCAAAATCAGAAGCCTTTCCTTCCCAACCAGTCACCACCTTGGGGGGTTCAAAGAAAAGTGACAACAAAAAATGAAGAAAAATGGTCAACAACTTTCTTCACCATCTTGAGTGCTGGGTGACTTTGGTGGGTTTCTGCAGGGGGGGGGGCAAAAACCAGTCTGCCATGCTGAAAAAACCCAATCAGCCCCTCTTCTTGGGGGGCACCAGTGAATAGAATGATTGCATGAGGGGGAGGTTTTTGTGTGGTGAGAGGTCACAAAAATTCTGCCCGACACGTCCAGACAGGGACTTTGGGTGTCCATCTAAGTTGCAGGGAGCAATAACAACACCCTGCAGTGCCAGAGTTCAACGTCAGAGACACGCATAACTTGATCGCCCCAAATGCCTCATCCATTTGAACGCAACCGCACTTGAAATTTTCTGAGCCTATCGATAGGCCGTGGATTTGAAGAGGGTGCCCCCGCCGCACCAGTCCTGCCCCCCCCTCGACGGGGCAGTCCCGGCCACCGCCTTGCCCCGCGGCTGGGGCTGCGCGGCGGCCGACGGCGACGGGGCGGCGCGGCGGGCGGCGGCAGCTTCCGCGGCGTCCTCGATCTGTTCCTGCTGGAGGTACTCCTCCTTGGCCGCAGGCCGCCACTCGCGGAGGGAGAACCGCCGCGGCCGACAGTTT
>CAAHFI010910158.1:0-11028 GCA_900893395.1 Euglena gracilis
ATGTCGTTCGAGGTCGTTCGAGGAGGTTCGAGGTCCCTCCTCGAATGTCGTTCGACGACGTTCGAGGAGGTTCGAGACCCTCCTCGAATGTCGTTCGAGGTCATTTGAGGAGGTTCGAGACCCTCCTCGAACATCGTTCGAGGTCGTTCGAGGAGGTTCGATACCCTCCTTGAATGTTGTTCGAGGTCGTTCAAGGAGGGTCCTCGAACGTTTTTAACCCCCCCTTGAAGGGGGGGAGTTAAAAACGTACGAGGAGGTTCGAGCTCGAACGTTCGAGATCGAACCTCCTCCTACACTAAGCCCCCCAGCCACGTGGGGTGAAACCAAGTGGCGGGGCACCCGCCAAAAGGTTCCGACACTATTCTGTCTGTCCTGCAAAAGGGACTTTGATTTAATAAAAATACAGAATACATATAACAACAACAACAATAACACCCACCACCACCACCACCACCACCACCATCACCACCACCACCACCTTAATATATAAGAAACAATAAAGAAAACGAAAACAAAAAAACATAACAGAATAAATGTCGTTCGATCCACGTCCTTTTTGTACGTTGTGCCCAGGACGGCCGCCTGCTGTGGACAGCAGTGGAGGAAACACAATTTGCTAATTGGCCGAGAGCTGGGTGGGAAGAGGCGCTCGGACAGTGTTTAAAATACGACTTCAATATCTGATGCGCAACAGCCAGGGTTGCAGGAGCATGGACTTGGTTGAAAACCGATGAAGACAATAAATGTGGGCATGCACATGACAAAAAAGCCTGCACATGGGCACATGTAAAAGCTGCAGTTACTCAGTTAATTCAGCTCGTTTGATATCACCATTCCACAACGTGTGTGCTATTTTAGACAAGCACTACGGGCGATGTACTAGGATGGGCCTTGCTTCTGCTGTTGTTTGAAAAAAATACAAAAAAGGGGGAAAAAAGAATTGATTACTTTGTACGCGGTTGGCATCTGTCAAATTAAAAAATAACCGATCCATCAATGGCACAAATTCCAGGTCCATGGCTGCCGTCTGTGACGTAGCAGAAGCGTTCTTCGAACAATTCTTTCCGGGCCTCCGGCATCTCCGCACACCCGCAGTCTTCCGTCAGTTTCAATTCCCCGACGGGTGGCTCATCAAGCGGCCGGGCCGCGGTCTCATCTGCATCAGCGCGGCGAACGACCACGGCGTTGGACTCCGGCCCCGGCAGGAGGCTTCTGTTGAACACCCGCCGGGGAGAGGGGCGTGGGTGCCTTGTGCTGTGGCGTGGGGTGGCGGTGCCCACGGCAAAAAAACACATCCTGCGGGGGGGGGTCAGGTCCCGGCCGGCCCAGGGTGGCTTCCCTTGAAAGCGGCCATTTTCGGACCCTGGTGTGTCTTCGGCCTTCAGCACAGCGGAGTATGCTATAGCACCAAAACGAACCAACTTGAGGACTCGTGGGGACGAAATGCCCCACCGGCTTTGCTGCCTTTAACACCTCCCAGCGATGCAACCTTTTGTCAAAGGAAGCCTGACCTGCAGCTCCACATCAGCCATCTCCTCGGGATAGCGGTCGATTGTGTGCTGCACCAAATCACGGAAGCCGCAAGAACGCCGATGACTGGGACTTGTAATGTAGTGCTGGGGCAGCGAAGCAAGGATGCAGTAAAAAAAAAACCAAAAAAATTCTTGGCTGAACCCCCACCCCACCCCACCCCACCCCATTATCTGAATTTGCCCAATGGCTCGAAAATCATCAGCTCTGGCTTCTTTTTTGTGGATATTGGGATTTTCCTGTGACTGCTGGGAATACGTCATTTTCTCCCACAATTTGCCCCTAAAACTAGGCACACAATAACAGCAAGAATTATTATTTTTTTTGGTTTTTTGTTGCCCAAAAACCATCTGGCTGTCTCATTAATCTTCACCAGGGCGTGCAGTGACAGGGAGAATACAAATGGAGGTGGGCGGGCTATCATCATCTACAGACCTAACACACAAATCCTCGGTGGAGGCGGGTTGTTGGTTGCTGATTTGGGATGGTCAGTGACCGGCGGCCGGAAGGTGGGTGGGAACCCATGGGCCCGGAGGGTGGCCCGCACGGTGGGGAGGCGCTGTTCCAGCCGCCGCGCGAGGGGCTGGCGGCAGGGCTGGGAAGCTGGGCATTGCTTGAGGACCGGTGGGGTCCATTCGGCCGAGACTTCAACCACCCACAGCCGAGAAATAAAAGTAGCTCAACCCTCCTGCCCCTGAGGGTTCCCAACCGGAGAAAAATAATCCCTCCGACGCCTCCCGCCGATGTAAAATGGGTATTATTCCACCGCACGCGCGTGGGTGTGGTGTACCTGAATTTGCCGAAAGCAGCCATTCCTCATCCTTCCCTCTGAAGGAAACCGAGAAGGAAATCGAGAAGGAAATCGAGCACCACCTGAGAACCAGCCAGGCACTGCCAGCAGGCCAACACGGATCACGCTCTGCTGAAATCCAGCAATTTGAAAATTTGAGAAAATAAATATACTCCAGCACCTTCGCTGGCAGCCGAAAACAAACCAATCAAGCAGCCACGGGGAGGTTGGGCAGACGCCAGCATTAGACTGGCACACGGAGGGGCACCCAGGTCATCGCAAGCCCTGGCTTCAGGGTGATGGGGAACGCCGACGGCGGATGGCCCAACACAAGGTCCCGGAGGACCTGGACATTCGGGGCCACTGCATTCTAAGAGGACTCCACGTTCTGTGGTCACGAATGGGGGGGAGTTGATCCACCAGGTGGGGGGGGGGCGGAGACGTTCCAGATGGGCGGCCCCGGCCGGTGCACTTCCTGCAAGTCGTCACCTTCGGGGGCCTCTGAAGTTGTGGTCGGGGTCTGGGTCGGGGCCGGTGTCGAACCATTTGCTTAACTCCAGGGGGGGGGGGCTTTCCAGGTTCAAAAAAAGCAAATGCACTCAGTCGCTTCAGCCCTGCGAGGGGATCGGTCACGCAAACAGGCCCCAAATGGCCCGATATCAATGAATTTCGGCCATTGACCTTTCTGTTTCCTTGCCGTCCGACTGCTGAGGTGAATCCAGACCAACAAACCATCAATCCAGAATAAACGGAAAAGATGCATGGTCAGCCACCCTGGTTGCTGGGCTGGTTTATTTGTAGTAACTTGGGGTAAGACCACCATACCATTTTTTCCAACCTCACGCTGAACGGTGGGTCATTCCAGTCATGCCTAAACAACGCAGGGGCCATTCTTTGGAGACCAGCGGGTGTCTTTTGGATCTTAACCTCTCCTGGGGGATGTTTGGACACTGTGGAATCCAGGGAATTTGGAATGGAAAAACTATCCTTCGGCGTCGGTTGACATTGGGGTGTCCTTGCTGTCACATCCCTCTGAAAAAAAAGCAAAAAAAATCGTCAGGAATGGTCGGACCCACACCAAGCAAATCGATGGTTGGCACTGCAAGGGACGCCGCCTTCTCAACAGAGGCAAACCCGTCCTCCTCCAAAGCAGAAGTGGCAAAGGTGGCAGGCAGATGTGATGATACGACGATGCCGCATCATTACAAAGGAACGACCGAATCAAAAAATACACTGACAACCTCAGTGTAATGTTGTGTGTTATTGTTGCGTAATCGCTGCATTGGGCTAGCTCACAGCGGCAAAGTGCTATGTGAAGGTGCTAAAAAGGGGACCGACATTGGAGGCCTTTAGAAAATTATAGGAAAATTCTGGGAAAATTGCAAAAAATTTGAGGAAAAAATGCGGAAGTTGATTTTTTTTTGACATACAACAACACTTCTGCTGAGGGATTTGAAAATTCTCACAAATTTGGTCATTTTGCAACATAGGTGTAAATTTTGAGTCGTTTCTCAGATTTTTTTCCAGGGAAAAGTCCCAAAAACATGATTTTTGAAATTTGGGGAACATGCTGGAAATATAGAAATTCTTGGGTGAAATAAAATCCCAAATTGGGAAAAAAATTAGGTATCAGGTAAGATATGGTGAAGGTGCTGTGTTTTTCAAAATTTTTTTGAATTTGTTTTATTTTTTTACCAGCAGAAATTGGGGGGAAACCCAAAAAGAAAGCCAAAAGCTTGCTGCCAAATATGGCGAAAAATTGCAAAATATGGCAAATTTTGGCGAAATTGCAACAAAGTAGCAAAAAAAAGCACCTGGGTACCCCTGTGAAACGTTCGTCAGGTGGCCGGAACTGATGCTACCTTGAATTTCAGGTTCATGCAGAAAAACTGCGGAAAGGAAAAAAACTGCAGAAAAATTGCGAAGCGAAATTACACAAAAACTGCGGATATCACTCCGCCCCAAGGTTCCGATAGTCAAACCTTAAATTTTAAAATTTAAGACTGTGCCGAAAGAATTGGTTTTAGAAACGCATCTGTTCTGATGAGTGACAACAATCATTTCCCTGTCCCCCCCATTTGCAGCTTTCTGCCTGGCACCGAGCAGAATCAGGGTTGGGCAAATTGGAGGTTGAGTCCACACCGTGGACTTGATCCACCATCAGCGTCAGGGCAACTGTTTAAAGAAGCAGGTCTCACACAAGAGCAGACCATACAACGTCGTCACTTGTCTTCCCTGGAGCCTCGGACGGAGGGGAATGTGGGGAAACTTCAACTCTCCAGCATCTAGGTGTGGACACTGTCAACCGGACTGTGAATCCTTCATTTCGGAATTCTGAAATTACATCTTATCCCCTATCATTTCCCATGATGCAGTGCCAGAGCCATTTGAGCTAACCCATAAATTTGTGATTGCTCACCCCACCTCAAGGAATTTGGCTTCAGCATCCTTGAAGGGGGTGTGACTTTTTACCAGGCCCAGGGGGAGTGGGGTGCCTTGTGCCGTGGGGTGCCTGCCCATCGCAAGCACCCTCCCCCTCCAGTTATGGGTCCTGGTTCCTGCCGACCAAGCCAACTCTCCCCCGAAAATGGAGGGTTTCCCCCAGTTTTTTCAACACCAGGAGTGTGCTGTAAAACTATCCACCCAAAGCCTGACCCCCCCAGGGGGGGGCTCGAAAATGCCCTGCCCCCCTGTCCAAAGCACCCACCCCCGGCTGGGGGGTGCGGACACCCTTAAAAAGAAGCCTGGGGTGAGCGGCTCTGCGAGCAAGGAGGGGCCTGGCAGGACCACCTCAAACAATTTTGGATTTCAGTCGCACCCGGGAAAAACATTGTGGTGGACCACAGGAGGGGCACGTCGGGGTGGCTCTGAGTGGCTCGGCGGGCTCCTCTGTCCGGTGGCCCAGCCGGGCTGCAGCCTCCGGGCCGACCAGCTTCACCAGCAGTTGGGACGGGGGTGGGCCCTCTGCCGGTGGCTCGGCTGCAGCCGTAGTTGTTGGGGGTCGGAGGGCCGGGGGTGGACCCGTGGACCCGGGGACCAACCACAGTAGCAGCAACAGCAACAACAGGAACAGCACCAACAAAAACAGCAATGACGACAACAACAACAACGACGACGACAACAACACCAACAAAAACAACAACGTCATCATCATTCGCAATATTTCCACCAATGTTGCCGAAAAAATTCATGGGAATCTTCCCAAAGCATCACAAGGATCAAAATTGCGTCTTGCTGTCACTGCTGGTGCTGCCGCTGCTGCTGCTGCTGCTCAAATTAACATTATGGCATAACAATTGACACAAAAACTACAACAATGAGAAGGGCAAGAGCATCAGAAAACCGAATTTCAAAATCAAAAAAAATAAAAAGCAAAAATACAAAGAAACTAAACTAAATGAGACTCTTTTTTGACTGTAAAAAAAATCCTTTCTTTGCCCGGTCTTTTCCCAGACCAAAAAATTTGTAACATGAAAAACTTCCCTGTCAGAGCCGAATTTTTTTCCGTCCTCCCCAGTAGAAAGGTGGCAGGCAATGCATCCCGGGGAGCTCCTAAAGGGTTTTTCATGCAATTTGCGGGATTTTTTGTGTTTGGTTTTGTTCTAATTTGATTGTTTTGGTTATTTTTTGCGTCGCGTTTTTTGAGGGTCCATATTGCGTTTTTCCCCCACCTTGGCCAATTGCGCGCTCTCCCTGGGGATTCTCAGAATATTATTCACTTTTCCTGGTCGTTCCATTTGGAGGACCCTCTAAAGAAAAATAATAAAAAAACACACACAAAAATGCAAAAAAACGCAAACAAAAACGCATTTGCGTTCCCCCCCCCCCTCATCAGTGGCTGGTTGCACGGGTCATCAGCATGTTGGGCGGTTGCAAGGACGAAGGACTCAGATGATTTGGAGGGTGGAGAGTCATCAGGGGTCGGCTCGGGGACGTTGGCCCAGGAACAGATCGGACACACAATGAACAAAAAAATATGGTTTGGACTACAATTTTGGGGTTCATCCCTTCCCACAAAAAACTGTCTCAGACAAGTCAGCAAATACACATGTCCCTATGAGGACAGGCTAATATGGAAAGAGACGGAGGGGGGCAGAGATGAAATTCACGACCAATGCAGACAAAAAATCAAGAAAAAGCCAATTGTCACATATTTGTGATCTGATTTGTGGCCATTAATAATATTTTCGATTACTGTCAGCTTGGATGCCAGCTTGGAAAATGTTCATTTTTAAAAAAATCAGTAAAAATTACCTAAAACTTAAGGGAGACTGGCAACTGTTGCAAAGGGCAGAGGACAAGATAATTCACTGGGGGAACCAACCCCGTGTGTCCTCCGATGAGTGGTCGTTGGGCATAGGGTCGTGACTGAAAAGCTGTCCCCCACCCTGGGAGGGGGTGGCAGTCGTCAGTCAAGGGGTCCAAAGAAAAGTCAGGCATCCATGAACTTCCCTAAAAAGTCAAAATTTTTCTTCTGGCGCTTTGCACCAAAATTTTTGGACAATTTTTGGTCAAAAATATCAAAAATGGCCGATTTTTAGAGAAAACCTGGAAAAGAAGAATAACCGAAAAGGTGGAAACCCCTGCCTCCATCAGGACGGAATAACAGGAGAGGCAACGGGAATAGTAGGAGAGGCAGCGGACCGTTAAATAATTGCGTTTCGTTTGGCCTAAAGATGTTGATGGATCCCGGGAAAATTGACATACGTCTCCATCGGAGGATGGTCGGCATGGTTTTCTGATTCACAACTAGCTGGAACAAGCCAAATCAGCCGCTGGCTAACCTGTCATCAATGGGTAAAATATATGTCAGGATGATGGAAACAGCTGGGTGAACAACCTTTGGTGCAAAAATGATCCAAACTATTATTATTTTTTAGAAAAAAATGGGATAAGGTTGCTGCTGGTACAAAAAAAATAACAATGAAATCCAAAAAAAAGGTAAAAAATGAATGCGGCAAATCACACCATGGGAAATTGAAGCATCTCAAGAAAAATGCGCAAAAAGCTCGTGGACCTTAAAAATCAAAGAATCCACAAAAGTCCACACAGTTGTATGTGCATTTTTCAGCCGCATTTTTTTACACCTCCTTATGATCCTCCCTTGATGATGTTTTTGAAGCATTGCTTGTTTGCAAAATCTCTGCAAACAAGCAATGCTTCAAAAACATCATCAAGGGAGGATCTTAAGGAGGTGTAAAAAAATGCGGCTGAAAAATGCACATACAACTGTCTCAAATTCGGGGAGGTTTCATTTTGGCTTGGTTGCTGAACAAAGGACCTCCTTTGGGTGGGAAGGCTCCTGAAAGCTGAAACAATGTGACACAAAAACGGGCCGATTCAACCAGAGCACGATGTCTGGATGGGATCAAGCATGAAGCCTCGCAGGTGTATAACGCTCCCCCTCATTTTGGCCCCAACAAGCTGGGTGGTCGAATTAAACGGGTGCCTCCAACGGCCAAGTGGGGCAAACAAACCGAGTCAAATGCCTCAAAAAATTGACCCCAACAGACGAGGGGTGCATTTTATTTAAACCTGGGGCTCATATTGTCAAATGTCTCAGAAAAGAGCTGATCAATGCCTACCTTTGCCCTTTGTCGATGTAAGGACCATGCCACAGGGAGGCCAGGAGGTGGAGTTCCGCTCCTCCACTCGCAGCCCGCTCAGTTTTCGGGGAAAGCTGTTTAGGGTCAGCTGCACAAAATCCAAAAAGTTCCGCTCGCCGTCCTGTGGGTACCCGTGGTGGCTCTCGTGGAGGTGTCTTCATGCCGGAGGCTGATTCACAGCCCCCCAATGCGAGCACGAAGAGGAAGAGACTGCCACAGAGCACAGGGCCCAGAAGAAAGGCATCCCTAGCCGCTGAAGAAGTCCACTGACCACTGCAATGAGCTGCTGTCTGCTGTCTGTCGTGGTCTGCTGTGACCGTCTGAGCAAGCTGCGCTTCAATTTTTTCCCCACCGGCAGGGACCACAATTTTCATCCGTGCTGATTTGAGATTCTTTTTTGTGCCGCCCAAAAAAAAACTGCCCAATTTTATGCTAAGCCACGGTTCGATGAAATGGAGACTCACAGATAGAATAAAAATACAGCCTCGACGAGACAGCTAGGCATGGTAAACTGGCTTTTCCACTCGAGTCTTTCCGACTGAAGAAAATTTGGTCATAATAAAAACATTTTTTGGACCCTTCTAGGGTTTAAAAATCGATCTTTCAAAGTACATATCGAATTCCAAAAGAAGGAAGGAACCAAGAAGGTAGGAATATGTGCTTCTTCTTCAACTACCTTACTCCCAAAGGATCACTAGTGGGTGTGTTTGCTGCTTGCATGACCCCAGCTTCATCATTCTGACCTTCATCAGCAAGCCTATTACCCACAGGGGAACCCTGCAAATCAAAATTAGGGGGAAAGGCACAGGATCACCTCAGCAGGGCCTTCGGGGCTGATGGCTCCCGCTCCCGCCACTGTGCCGGAGTATCACACCATTGTTGAACTCCCAGGGGAGGATCCAATTTCAACTTCAACAAAAAAATTGACGAATGCCTTTATTTCATTCATTAAAAAAAAGCAGCAATGAATATTAGACACATATTTTTCAAAAATATATGTCAGCTAATTGGTTGCAAGCTTCTCGTGGCATACACTCCATTCAAATGCAAAATTCAATGTACTTGAGCCTTGAACTTGATATTTGGCCGTTTTGTCATGCACATTCAACCACCTCACTCGATCCAATCAATGGGATCCAAAGCGCATAACTCCGAGAACACTGGGAAACGTATGGCACGGGCTTGGAGCGCAGGAGGCACCCTCAGCAATGGTCTGGGCAGGAGCCACGGAAGGGTGACGGAGTGGCCAGGGAGGTCCCGGAGCACCGCCGCCAACGAGCACTTGAGGCTGAAGAGTGTGGCGGGGAAGCCCCCCTTGAAGGGAAGGGGAAAAAATGGGTTTTAATTTCGCCCCCCAAAAATAAGCCCAAAACCTCCGAAACTTCCCAACTTTTGAAACGCCAACCTGTACAGACCGCAGAGGAAAGTTGGGATTCGGACCAAAATATGTGGGCACTGAAAGCAACTTGGTGGTTTGCAATGGCGCAGCACTGGGTTGCAGCAGGCGGCTGATGGGTTCGCATTGCTTCAGAGGAGGCCTGGGACTGCTGCCTGGTGCCGGCGCTGGCTCACTTTGCTTTGCAGTTGCGGTGCAGAGGGCTTCACACAGCCTTGGAGATACAACCCTGGCACAGTAAGTGTCTAAGCCAGTGGATGTAGAAGGTTTGGAAGCCAGAAAACTGAAATTATGGCAACCAACTCAACTCGAGGTTCAAAAAGGAGGGGACATGCAACCAGAACGAAATAAAGCAAACATGCACACAAAGTGGACGTTTCTGCGATTGTTTTAGGGTGTTAGGGCACAGTGAACCGGAACGAAATGATGTCGAATAGAAACTTTCAACCATATTATTTTCCCTTGGCCTTCGCCTGGATCACAAAGCCATCTGCAGTCGGGTCGGCCTTGGGTTCGACGTCAATGCCAGGCTTTTGTCAAGAACGCGAGCAGAGGATGAGCAGAAATGACGGTTAGCGGCAATTTTGGAACAGGAAGAGGTAACAGCGCTTTTTTTTTGCGTCAAATGTTAAATGATTTATTTCTTCATCGTGCTGGACAAAAAATTCACCAGCACCGGGCCAAATGATCAAATTGAATCGGGAATATTCTATTAGCTGAAAGGGGCCAATTGGTTGGTGTGTCTGCCTTGAGGGCTGAAGCTTGGCCTAATTGCAGCAGTAGAGGCGGAGAGGGGTTTGCAGAGAGGAAATCAATGGAGAGAGATGGAGAGGGCTTACCAACTCTGCGGTCAGAGAAATCAGGCAGGAAACTGCCTGGATGTGTTACAGGTGGGCAGAAAGGAAAAATGTTTGCGGACAATAAGGAAGGGGAAGATGGGAACCCACCTGGAATGGCATCTGCTGGTATGCTTGTGAGGTTTTTGAAACTCTGCACAACACCCACCTGTGACATGTATATTGCAATCATCAGTTCAGAGGACGTGTGCAGTGTATTTTGTTGCTAGGCTGACAGGCATTGTGCAACTGACTGGAAGGTTTGCGGATACCAGGGAGTGGAGATCCCATAGGAAGGGATGGCCAAGCAAGGAGAGGACGGCAGTCTTTAAACGTAACCACTCAGAGCGAGGAAAATTTCTAAACGGACCGGGCACGCTGTGGAGACGGATCACGTGGATAGAAACCATTTGGATGGGGTCAAATGGCAACCTTTCGCCGGTTGAAAACAAATGTCTGCCGGCGCCACACAAACATTCTGACTGTGCAGACCAGGGTTGCCTCATTTGGAGGCCGTGTCCGAAAGTAGTGGATTCAAAAAAGCTGTGTCAGTTTAGAGTCAGAAAAAAGACATTTTTCAAAAATATACTATATTTTGTAATTTGTAAAATACTGGAAAACTTTCTTGAAAATCATTCAAAAGCCTTGAAATTTTCAGAATTCGATGGATTCCTTTCAAACCCCCAAATTTTGCAATTGCTACAAGCAGGGGCCTTTTTTTGACTCGTTTCCTCTGTCAGCTAACCCCGAACCCTGATTTGGACCATTATATGTCAGGTTCCGGGAAGAGGGTTCTGGGAGCTGCTTTCGTCCCTCTTGAGAAATCAACCTTGGCTTTTTTTGGCTGTTTTCGGGACAGCAGTTGAATAC
>CAAHFI010911492.1:0-10473 GCA_900893395.1 Euglena gracilis
TTATCCACGGGGTCAATAGGCGGGGTTAACCTCCCCCCTTCGCCAAACAGAAAACCGTCCAGCAGGCTTCCCAATGCGCGCACTTCCACACCGTGATGTGCCGCTGCGCCGCCGCGAGGACGACAGGCCGGCGGGTCGGGTGGCCGCCCCCAAATTGCCGGAGGCCTCTTGCTTGGGCTACCACCCCTGCGGCACAGCGGGAGACGAGGGGGGGTTGGCGAGTCGCCAGCGGTTTGGTGGTGTGCTGATCGTGCTCAGGGAAGCCACCACCCCAGCCTGAGGAAGCCTGCCGGCTCGCCGGGAGCAGCCAGGCGGGTGGAGGAGGCCAAGGCGCAAGCCAAAAGAAGACGAGATCAAACAATCAGTTGGAGGAGAACCCGAGTCAATGTGACCTAAAAAACCATGTGGGCGGAGTTGAACTTGCTGCCCGAGGCTTTCATTATCTACCTGGGGGGGTGCGTTGCGCTATGGTTGCCTGCCCACAGCAACCACCCCCGGAGGGGGAGGAGTTTTGGGTCTCGGTGCCTGCCAACCAAACAAATTCTGCCTTCTTGAAAATGGCCAGTTTTGGCCCCGGGTGCCTTTGGCCGGCGGGGTGCCACACCAGAACCCACGCCAAAAACCGACCCTCCGGCCCTGCCCAGAGCACCCCCCTATGAAATTCTTCAAAAAAGGAGCCTGTGCTACACAAACCGCACACGTTATCGTTCATTTTTTTTGTCGATTGACCATTCAGCCCTCAATGAACCCTACATATTCAAAGAAATACATCGTATAACTTGGAGAAATACATACAGAACAAAAAATACAAAACCCAAACAAAAAGATAATTGGATAATGCAATTTTATTGTATTAAATTATTCTTGTTTCACTGATTCATTTATAAATCATTTGTTTATTTTGTCTCAGCATATTCATATTTCTAAAAAAAATGAAGAACATGGCTCATGAGTATTCACATGCATTGTGCACTCCACACCAGGATGCTGTAGCTGCAGGTCATGTCTTGTGATGACGGGCGTCCTTCTCAATCAATTGCTTAGGGTTCCCACCCCTGTCCCAAGAAAATGTAAATTTCCTTGGGGACACAATGATGAGTTGTTGGCGCGACCTTGCACACCGAGTAGCATCGTTTCTTATTTTCTTTTGTTCGAGAAGCAAACAATTTCCTTTTTGTCTAGAAGGTGTAATTCTTGCATTGTTGCATTATTCGTAACTTTTCTTCTTTGATTCACCAAAATAGCATTTCAACTTTTTAAAATACCTTTTTATGGCCCTCCAGGGATCGGTGATTTTCGAGTGGGTGAATCAAAACACAATTTGACCCTGAACGCACTTTTGACCCGGTCTGTGCCTGCCGAAAAATACCTGCACCACAGAAGATAGTTTCAATAATTCTTTTTATCACATTCGAAATTGCCAAAACGACAACATCTTTTTCTGAAAGAATATTTTTTTTGTCTGGTATTTATAATACAAGATATAATTTTTTTTCACAAACAATTTATTTATCCATCCATCCACCCATCCATCCATCAATCTATCCATCTGTAAAATTTTCTATTTATGTTCAGGGGTTTCTCGGGTTAATTTTTGGCTCACCCCAACGCCGATACTTGGGAGGCTTGGAAAAAAGATTTTCAATCCCATCGCCCACCGGTGGGAATTTTCACAAACCACCCGTCACGCGGGTGGGACGACACGGGGCGGCAACCACTGGGTGGGGGGTAAGCAATTGCATGGTTGCACTCCAATGCCACAGGACAGCCATCACCAGGGCCACCAGAGTCAGCCGTGGCAGAAAAGAGGCCGACATGCGGGTGGGGCAGTGGCCGCACTGCCAAGCGACCTGCGGCGGAGTGATGGACAAAGAACCAGCGGCGTGGCTTGCGAGCAGCATGGACGATGGTGTCACGCGCATTGACCGTGGAGCCTGGTTGGTCACCCAGAAAGCGTTTCTTGTGGCCGTTGACCTTCATCCCGAGTAATGTTTTTGGAGTGTGATATGATATGGATTTCAAACGATGGCGTTGCGCTTAGCATGAACACATAATAAATATATAAAAATATAATAATATATATGTATACAAATATAAATAATCATAAACCTATTGGACATGAGTCGCCAGTCGTTAGACCAAAGAGAAAGGCATCCGCAACGTAGTACACTATACAACACAACCGTAAACTCAACGTTCGCAGAGCCGTACGCAGTGGTGAGATCTGCCCCATTTGCGTTGCTTTGGATGCAAAAGTTCAAGAATTGGAAGCAAGCTGGCCACAAAAGCCCTTTGGATGACGGCTTTGACCAACGCGCTGCCACAGATGGGGATGCAAGATTGCGTACGCTATGCCACGACCAACACAGAGCTGGAGTTGGACACGAGGATGCCGTGGTCATCACCAAATTACACGGAAAGTGATGGAACTAACACAGAGAATGATTTGGACCCAGCTTTTTTTTTGTCTGACAGTCGTTCTGCCATGCTGGATCACGCAAAGCCTTGAACGGCCTGTGGGTGATTATTCGACGGAGAAATATCAATTTACATGCCTACCAAACAACAATACAATCAATTTATTTACAAGTCAGTCAATCTATATACAATTTTGATGAAAATGAAATATGCCGATTTGGGATTGACCAAAAATTCTTGATTTTTTTTGTGAGTGTGAGTTGGGGAACCGTGTCCGTGGTTTCCGCCTTTCACAGTGTTTGAGAAATGAATTAACATTCCAAATGCATGCGGATCTCCGCCTAATAAACCAAGAGGTGACGTAAAATGTAATGTTTTCCTTGATGCATCAGAATCAGGCTCTTGCTTAGGACCCCGGGGGGTCCACTGGCAAAGCGATTTTGATAGACACCGGAAAAAGCCACTCCGGTCCCCGACTGGAAAAAAATTTCCTCTGGCGCTGTGCACCGAGGTGGAAATGAGGTTTTTAATGTGTCTTTGGCTGATTCTGTTCCAAAAATTCAGGAAAATTTGCCAATTTTGGCAAGTTTTGGAGGGGGTCCAAAAATTATCCTCGCTGCTTTGCGCCGGTCATTGGAATTTTTTCCCCCCACCAGCTACCTGCTAGTAGACCCCCCAGAGGGTTCACAAGGGGGGTCCACCACCAAAGATTTTTCATTTGACAGTGGATGTGGCTTGGCTCGGAGTCCTCCCAAAAGCATACTCTGCTCACGTATGTGCGCAAAGGAATGGTTTGATCCACTTATGAAGGGAAAATTGGAATGGTGTTGATGCAAAAAATGAGAACTAGAACGACTTCAAAGCATAAACTTATCAAAACGTGGTGATTGCCAATGCTTTTTTCCAAACACATTTTCTCATGCCCAATACGCAGGAACGGAGGCAAGCAAAATATGTGAATGAGTGGTAATTTGCCTGAAGGGGAACCGAGTGGTTGACTGTCGCTCCTGCTTGAGTGGGCTGGGAAGGTTTGTAAATATGTGGCAAGAACTTGCATGGAAATCAAGTGGGATGTTTTCCATTTGATGAATTCTCCCTGCCCTGTGGTATTGATAATGGGGTCTGGAACATGGGCATAGACCAAATTGGCCCTCGACAAATGGTCCCCTGCCACCATCGCAATTGTGGGGCATTTCCTGCTGCTGCTGATGTCCAGCATTTCGGCCAGGGTTCGACATAAGGGCAAGACCCCCATCCGGTCGGGAGGGGGTGGGGGAACACCTCCCCCCTGGGCAGTGGAGCGGGTCCGATTTTGGGCCGGATGCGAAGGGCCAGGCCGAAAAATTTGCCCCCCCCCCCAAATCGGCCAAAAATGCCGTTTTGAGCAAAAGAAATGCGAAAAAGTGGTGGATGGAGTGTTTGATTGGCTTTGGGCAAAGTAATTGGCTAGTTTTTGGCCGATTGGCCGACCCCCCTGGAGGGTCGGTAAAAAATATCATGGTCCAATCCGCACATTTTCCCACCTTTTTCTAGCCAGAGGCCCCGGCGGCCAGCCCTGGGTCCCAAAGAAACCCCTGAGGAAATGGTGGAATTTTTTTTGCTTTGAAAAATCAAAATATGGAAGTACCGTATTGACCGTATGCGGAAATGGCAAATCTTTGTGCACCAAAAATTTGGTGACAACATTTCCCAAATGAAAGAATATCCTTAATGTGCCTTATTCGACATCTTTTGTGATAGATTTTCACTGGCGAGAGATAGCGAAAAAGTATGCAAAAGTTGTCTGTCTGAAAAATAAATTCACAAGCAAATGGACGTTTACATAATTCCCAGAACCCAACGAAGGCAGGTTTGAAAAAAGATCGATGCTGCTGAACGACTTCTTTTTGAAGCCTACAAAGAATGTGAAATTCAGACACACCATCAGCAATCCTCTCATCCTGAAAGGTGGCAGTATTGAAATGATTTGCCAACATCAGGCACTTTTTGTCGTGGTTCAGTGCAAGGCGTTCAACCGTTGATGGTTTCAGCTGTCAAAAACTTTGTAGGCGTAATGGGGGAAAACGTTGCATGAACTTGAAATCCTTCCATGAAATGAGTCATCGCCATTTCACGCAGGTTGAAGCCCCCATCGATGCTGCCTTTCGCCAATTTCCTTCCACTAAATCACATCCAACCACCTTCGGAGGCTGAATGGACAAGACTGCAGGATAGAAGTCAATGGTGGTTCTTGAAATGGTCGGGAAAAATTAGGCACCCTTGGAAAATGGTCCAACCGTTTCAAGCAAAACTCACCGTCTGAAGCCTTTTTAGGGATTCTGTCAGGGCAAAATCCTTAAAATGGCCCAGAAATACTTGGGTAGCTTTTGGCCAAACAATTTTGTCCAAACCAATTTTATCCCCAACCAATTTTTTTCTGCTGAGGCATTTTGGGGGGTGAACGTAATTGAATGAACAACTGTGATCTCAATCCATGACTCGTTTAAGCAACTCCACAACGATTGATGCTAAAATGAATTCAAGAGGCTTCAAATTAAAATCAAGTCTGTAAACATACCATATCACACATATTAACCAAGCCTTTTAACATGCCCATCCCCGTGAGAAACTGTCACCTGACAAGCTGGTGGGTAACGGGCCTGAAATTTCCCCCAATTGGATTTTGGGGTGGCTTCCGATGGTAGTGCTTGAGCTCCACCTTCAGTTTTTCCGGACAGGTGCACTCATCCGGTGGCTTCGAAGCGCATTTGGGTGCATATCCAAATCCATATCCATAACTCCATCCACATCCATGCAACACCACCACAAATGATCAGCCCATAAGGGTAGGTGTATGCATATCGATCAATTCTGTATCTGCATCCATGTCCACATCCACATCCATATCCATATCAGTGCACCTCTAATTATGTCCATGCAGACACAACTTTATCCACATAAGAATCTGAAATGAAGACGAAAGCCTTGACCTACTGTGCTGCTGGAGATATGGGGATACAAATTTGTCGATGGTGTGCAGTGATGAAGACAAAGCTGGAAATGCGCGGCACCTCTTGTCAAAACAGGGATGCCAGCCATCACCATAGACCCAGTCAAACGCAGGTGGCAACTTGCGGATGCTGCGAAACAGCTCCACCTCCCACTGCCTGGTCTGAGCGACTGCCACCCACTGGACGATTCAATGCCTGCCCGCTCTGGAGGGCGGCGTGCTGCAGCTGTGGCCAGCGTCCGGCGGGCTGAGCTGCTCCCCGAAGGAGATCGTTGTCCCGCAGACAGCGACAGATCACAAGAGTTCACCACGGAGGCCACAGCTGACTATTCCCATTCCATTCCCATGCCTCTCGCATCGCCTTGGTGTCCTTGGACCGAGCAAATGGGAAGACACGGCACCACTGGGTTCAAAATGGTTTGTGCAATAAATATACAATTATGTATCACATACTGTAAAGATTTTTATATACATTATTATACATATACACATGTTATGTATTATATCTCACATATATCATATATAATGCAAATTACAAACACGTATATATTAAATATTTTGTATTTCATACATAAATTTCATACATTACATAATACATATATTGCATATATTACATATATTGCATGGGTGTTGGGTGACCGTTTGCTTGTCTAATGAAAAGCCCTTTTCCTGAAACACCCAGTCCAGTTTTTTGGGGGGGTCAAACAATACATTTAACGTGTGTAACATGTGTAATATGTGTATCATGTAATATGTGTGATGTGTGTGATATGTGCAATATATAACCAATGGAGGAAAAAAAGGTTCCGGCCAACCAGATTGCCATCTTTTTTAAAGACGTTGGCCCAATAAAAGATCATACTTCAAACCACCTTGAATTCAAATCGCTCACATGAGCGAAGCACAAAAATCCAGCTTCGGCCAAGATAAAATAGCGCACAAAAGAAGCTGAGGGTTTTGGTGGAACCTGTGCGGATAAAAGCCCAATGGATTGCTTTTTCATAACATCAAACCTGAACAACGGCACCAGGTGGGCGGTTGAACAATGCTTTTCTTGTGCTGGTGTACCACTCATTTGCAATTTTCTGGGACCCCAAAAATGGGTTTTTGAGGGCAAGTTGGACCATTTGCCGACGAAACCTGAGAACGGATGGACAGATAAGCCCTAGATGCCACTGTCATTTTTGTTGCTTTTGTTTGTTTCATTCAGAATACAATATTATTTTCCCAAAATCAAAAAAAATTAAAATATTTCCTCGTTTTCAACCATAAATTCACAGGACCAACCCATCCCATCCAGGTTTTCTTCCTTTTGTGATGGGTTGGTTTGGGCTGCTGGATCCTGTCCAAGTGTGGTGTACCCCAACGCTTTTGGCAAAAGTCTCAGGGTTGTGGTTAGGCGGTTAATGTGGGGGGGTCGGAGGATTCTATGAGAAATGACCTGCCACAATATACGTGCCCAATGGGGGTCCAAGGTCGTCAGCATGAACCTGTGGGAGACCCTGGCAAAAGAGCCGGACATTTTTTGTGATTCCTTTCTTTTTCCAAGTTTTCCCCCAAGACGCAGTAGATAGTCTCTCCCAATTATGCAAGCCAGCAGTCCGTCCCCAATTTCATCTGGAGCTGGTGAAAGCTGTGCATTTGCTGGTGCGGGGCGCTGCTTTTCTCAACCCTTGAGCCTTGGATAGTGTGGCAAGGTTGTGAAGCCATGTCAGAGTCTGGATGACAGGTGCAGATTATGATTTTTTGCTGCTCTCTCAGGGCGAAAAGGGATGCCGTTTGAGCCCGACGTTGTCCCGCTTGCTGCAAGTCTGCCACCTGCAGCATCAAAGCCGGTTTGTTCCGTCCCGAACTCCAGCTTTTGACATCATCGTCATTTTCTGTCTCGACACCAAACCGTCATGAATCATTTGGAAGTCTGTCGGTTAGCAACACCTGTCTCCCAGACTCGACAGGCGAGAGGCCAGGCATACGGTTCATCCAGCTGTGTCTCCGCGGTTGGCCGCCTCCACCTTCGCCGTTGGTGCGGTGCTCCCCGGCCAGAACCCCCGTGTTGCCAACGTTGCCCGCCTGGCAGGCACCCTCGGCACCACTTCGGGCCGACCCGTCGCTTTCCCCCCTGACCGCACCGTGGCCGCGGTTTACGCCGCCCGCAAGCCGCACAAGATCCGGCGTCTCGTGTGCAGGGGTTGGTGAGACCTCGCTGGTGACTCCGGGCCGGGAGAATCGGGTGTCCGCTCCCACCAGGGCCGCATCGGAAATCCGGGAAACGCTACGGGTGGTGCGTCGGGGGTAGGGTCAACCAAGCCAAGTGGTTTTTCTTTTGCAAACTGCCACAGGTGGATCCTGCTGTTGACCTCCTGTGCCCCCCCAACCAGGCCTGCCCCACGCCTCGCATCCCCCCTAAGAAAAAAAACGAACACCCCTGTTCCCACCGTGGAGGCCATCGTGCAGTCCTCTGAGTGCGGGCCATACGGCGGGCGGTGGCTGCTGCAGTTCCCCTCGGCGGCGGAGGCGGCGGCCGCCGCCCGGGTGCAGGGCCTGAAGCTGGATGGGCCGGTGTCGTTTGAGATGGCGGGTGTGCGGCGACGCGCTGGAAACGTGGCGTGGCGAGGGCATTGGCCCGGCGAATTCTTTTCCAGGCGCCTTTTTTCAGTGACGAAAGTGATATGATTGCTGTTCATTATTTGCATGATGAGGGGTAAACAACGTTTGTTGTGCACGGCATCTGTTCTCATCTATTGTGGATGGCAAGCGACAGAGGGGCTCTGATGTTCATGGTACGATCTGGTGGCGGTTTGTGTTGCTTTCAGGCTGCAAGGATGTGTGCCACGCCTCTGACTTTTTCGACCCTCACTCTCAGGTAACGTGTTAGCTTATGAAAGGGACAGGAGAAAGAGAGCTATTCTCATCTCCGGCCGTGGCCTGATGTGCAGGCCGCCATACACGCAGGCGTTATCACATGCGTTGCACAATGGGCGTGTGCACGCACGCACTCACGCGCGCATGCACACACGTGCGCGCGTGCACGCATACACATACAGACGCAAATGCACAGGCATGCACATGCCCGTATCCTGACATAGACAGGCATTTCTCTCAATCTCGAGTGTGATTGTTTTTTTTCCTTGTGAATGGCTGCCTGGCTATCCAGAAGCTGATAGGGATTTGCTCACACAGTTCCCTAACCGCAGTGTTGTACGCAGCCACTACCCTGGAAGCCATAATTCAGCTTCCCTGATAAAATCAGGCAACTTTATGTTCTTTTTGGAGACATTTCCAACAGGGAGGAGCTGCGCATTTGTATCAAGTGAATTTAAATACATAAACATATTTGCTGGACACAGTCGGCTGGCCACACACGGGCCTGAATTGAGTTATATTGGTCAATTAATTTTGCCTTTCCATTGATTATTTTTATAAAAAAACATTTTCTCAAACCGAAAGTTAGATGCTTTGGTGTTTAATTTGTTTTACCCTGTGGGAGAGTTTCCCTCTCACACAATAGAGAGCCCCCCCCCCCTACCACCACCGCAATGGCTTGAAGGAATAAATTAGGGTGCCATATTTTGATTGGAGAGGAGGTAAGCTATTGGAGATTTTTAGGTAAATGTTTTCGTGGTATGTGATGTATGTTGAACTCGGACTTTCATTAGGGGATATAACTGGGATGTAATTGGGAGCCTGTATTTCACTGCACATGCACCAAATAAGGCATGTTATTTTTGGAGAGAATATGCAATCAAGTTCACACAGTTCAGGCTCTGAAGTGCTTTTTTATAAGGAAAAAACACGACTGCTGAGTTCTGTCAGTATTGAGAGGAAAACAGGTAGGGACCAAACAACGGGCAGGAAGAAGGGCAAACTATTTGACACCAATCAGTCTGCACCCCATGGTGAGTGGTTGTGTGCATACAATTTTGCATTGATTCTACCACCATGTGTCATTTTGGATGCAAGACAAGAGAAAAAGGAAAATAACCTGCTGCAGAGTGGAAAAATATGTGCAAGACGTCAAAAAGCTGCGGACGGGTCTTTCTTTCTTTCTTTCTTTCTTTCTTTTTTTAAAGCGGGGGTTTCTCAAATGCCCTGTTGTAAAGACAGCAGGGCGACCATATTGTGGCTGCTTGTGACATTCCCCCACGATGCATGCAGTGTAAACTGAAAAAGTTCAATTTTCTTTGGGTCAACCTGTACATGACTTATCACATCCATCACATACTTCCATCACAGACATATATGACATGTATATATGCTTTAATGGGGCGAAAAATGGACTTTTTATAAGTCGAACTAAAGCGAAAAATATTAAAAATCAAAAAATAAATAGCCAGACTGTTTTGGAGGAGGGTAAATGAAATGATAAAGGTGATATTTTCATCAATTAAAAATCATTGTTGCCGCGCAAAAGACCATGATTTTAATAACAGATAAACCATTTACAAATACAATATAGAAATGAATTTTTTCGAACTTGCAAAAGCTCGTCTCCGTTATGCTCTTTGGCAGTCGAGATCATTCTTTCCCCAAATGCAGTCCCAACAAGATGAATTCGGCGTCACAGGGGGGGATTTTGGGGAGTCGGTACTGACTACAAAACGAATCCCATATTTATACATGAAGCTCTGTTGTCTATTTACCTATCCATTTTTTTAATCTTCACTTTAATTTTAAAAATAATGAATCAAAGGGAAATGAAAAAAATCAAAGAATCCTTGATAAACAACAATGACATTTCCCAGAATAAGTGAATTTCTTGTTGTTATTGTCATTCGCCATTCTGCAACTTCTGAACTTGTTAAAAAAAGACGAAAATTGGAATCCAGCCTAATATCAGCTTTTTTTTTAAATGTCGGTATCATTCGATACATTGAGAAAACCCATCGAGACACAACAAAAGAAACCAAAAAGAGAATATTTCGAAACGAAAATCCGCAATTGCCTGGATTCTCTTGGGTAAACTCGACTAAAAAAGAATGACTGGGCGACGTTCACTGATGCTCTAGAAAATACAATCTTTTCTATGTCGGTTCCTCCAAACAAACAGACAAACAATAATTGGCTCA
>CAAHFI010912336.1:0-10253 GCA_900893395.1 Euglena gracilis
CCCTGCCCCCCAGCGGCACGCCCTCATCCCTCCATGCATATCAATCCGGCCTCTGCCCCCGCAGCGGGCACGCCCTCATCCCTCCATCATATCATCCCGGCCCCTGCCCCCAGCGTGCACGCCCTCAATCCATCCATCATATCATCCCGGCCCTGCCCCCCAGCGTGCACGCCCTCATCCATCCATCATATCATCCCGGCCCTGCCCCCCCAGCGTGCACGCCCTCATCCAACCATCATAATCATCCCGGCCCCTGCCCCCCAGCGTGCACGCCCTCAATCCATCCATCATATCATCCCGGCCCTGCCCCCCAGCGGGCACGCCCTCATCCATCCATCATATCATCCGGCCCTGCCCCCAGCGGCACGCCCTCATCCCTCCATCCATATCATCCGGCCCTGCCCCCCAGCGGCACGCCCTCATCCCATCATATCATCCGGCCCCTGCCCCCCAGCGTGCACGCCCTCATCTCATCATATCATCCCGGCCCCTGCCCCCAGCGGCACGCCCTCATCCCTCCATCATATCATCCCGGCCCTGCCCCCCCAGCGGCACGCCCTCATCCATCCATCATATCATCCCGGCCCCTGCCCCCAGCGGGCACGCCCTCATCCATCCATCATATCATCCCGGCCCCTGCCCCCCAGCGGGCACGCCCTCATCCATCCATCATATCATCCCGGCCCTGCCCCCCAGCGGGCACGCCCTCATCCATCCATCATATCATCCCGGCCCCTGCCCCCAGCGGCACGCCCTCATCCATCCATCATATCATCCCGGCCCTGCCCCCCAGCGGCACGCCCTCATCCATCCATCATATCATCCCGGCCCCTGCCCCCAGCGTGCACGCCCTCATCCATCCATCATATCATCCCGGCCCTGCCCCCCAGCGGCACGCCCTCATCCATTCCATATCTATCATCCCGGCCTGCCCCCCAGCGGCACGCCCTCATCCCTCCATCATATCATCCCGGCCTCTGCCCCCAGCGGGCACGCCCTCATCCATCCATCATATCATCCCGGCCCCTGCCCCCCAGCGGCACGCCCTCATCCATCCATCATATCATCCCGGCCCCTGCCCCCCAGCGGGCACGCCCTCATCCATCATCATCATCATCCCGGCCCCTGCCCCCCAGCGGCACGCCCTCATCCCTCCATCATATCATCCCGGCCTCTGCCCCCAGCGGCACGCCTCATCCATCCATCATTCATATCTCCCGGCCCCTGCCCCCAGCGGCACGCCCTCATCCATCCATCATATCATCCCGGCCCCTGCCCCCCAGCGGGCACGCCCTCATCCATCCATCATATCATCCCGGCCCTGCCCCCCAGCGGGCACGCCCTCATCCATCCATCATATCATCCGGCCCTGCCCCCAGCGGCACGCCCTCATCCATCCATCATATCATCCCGGCCCCTGCCCCCCAGCGGCACGCCCTCATCCCTCCATCATATCATCCGGCCCCTGCCCCCAGCGGGCACGCCCTCATCCATCCATCATATCATCCCGGCCCCTGCCCCCCAGCGGCACGCCCTCATCCATCCATCATATCATCCCGGCCCTGCCCCCCAGCGGGCACGCCCTCATCCATCCATCATATCATCCCGGCCCCTGCCCCCCAGCGTGCACGCCCTCATCCATCCATCATATCATCCGGCCCTGCCCCCCAGCGGCACGCCCTCATCCATCCATCATATCATCCCGGCCCCTGCCCCCCAGCGGGCACGCCCTCATCCATCCATCATATCATCCCGGCCCTGCCCCCCAGCGGCACGCCCTCATCCATCCATCATATCATCCCGGCCCCTGCCCCCCAGCGTGCACGCCCTCATCCATCCATCATATCATCCCGGCCCCTGCCCCCCAGCGGCACGCCCTCATCCATCCATCATATCATCCCGGCCTGCCCCCCAGCGGGCACGCCCTCATCCATCCATCATATCATCCCGGCCCTGCCCCCAGCGGGCACGCCCTCATCCATCCATCATATCATCCGGCCCTGCCCCCAGCGGGCACGCCCTCATCCATCCATCATATCATCCCGGCCCCTGCCCCCCAGCGGGCACGCCCTCATCCATCCATCATATCATCCCGGCCCCTGCCCCCAGCGGGCACGCCCTCATCCATCCATCATATCATCCCGGCCCCTGCCCCCCAGCGGCACGCCCTCATCCATCCATCATATCATCCCGGCCCCTGCCCCCCAGCGGGCACGCCCTCATCCATCCATCATATCATCCCGGCCCTGCCCCCCAGCGGCACGCCCTCATCCATCCATCATATCATCCCGGCCCTGCCCCCCAGCGGCACGCCCTCATCCCATCCATCATATCATCCCGGCCCTGCCCCCCAGCGGGCACGCCCTCATCCATCCATCATATCATCCCGGCCCCTGCCCCCCAGCGGGCACGCCCTCATCCATCCATCATATCATCCCGGCCCCTGCCCCCCAGCGGGCACGCCCTCATCCATCCATCATATATCCCGGCCCTGCCCCCCAGCGGGCACGCCCTCATCCATCCATCATATCATCCCGGCCCCTGCCCCCCAGCGGCACGCCCTCATCCATCCATCATATCATCCCGGCCCCTGCCCCCCAGCGGGCACGCCCTCATCCATCCATCATATCATCCCGGCCCCTGCCCCCCAGCGGGCACGCCCTCATCCATCCATCATATCATCCCGGCCCCTGCCCCCAGCGGGCACGCCCTCATCCATCCATCATATCATCCCGGCCCCTGCCCCCCAGCGGCACGCCCTCATCCATCCATCATATCATCCCGGCCCCTGCCCCCCAGCGGCACGCCCTCATCCATCCCATATCATCCCGGCCCTGCCCCCCAGCGGCACGCCCTCATCCATCCATCATATCATCCCGGCCCCTGCCCCCCAGCGGGCACGCCCTCATCCATCCATCATATCATCCCGGCCTCTGCCCCCCAGCGGGCACGCCCTCATCCATCCATCATATCATCCCGGCCCCTGCCCCCCAGCGGGCACGCCCTCATCCATCCATCATATCATCCCGGCCCCTGCCCCCCAGCGGGCACGCCCTCATCCCCATCATATCATCCCGGCCCTGCCCCCCAGCGGGCACGCCCTCATCCATCCATCATATCATCCCGGCCCCTGCCCCCAGCGGGCACGCCCTCATCCATCCATCATATCATCCCGGCCCCTGCCCCCAGCGGGCACGCCCTCATCCATCCATCATATCATCCCGGCCCTGCCCCCCAGCGGCACGCCCTCATCCATCCATCATATCATCCCGGCCCCTGCCCCCCAGCGGGCACGCCCTCATCCATCCATCATATCATCCCGGCCCCTGCCCCCCAGCGGGCACGCCCTCATCCATCCATCATATCATCCCGGCCCTGCCCCCAGCGGGCACGCCCTCATCCATCCATCATATCATCCCGGCCCTGCCCCCCAGCGGGCACGCCCTCATCCATCCATCATATCATCCCGGCCCTGCCCCCCAGCGGGCACGCCCTCATCCATCCATCATATCATCCCGGCCCCTGCCCCCCAGCGGGCACGCCCTCATCCATCCATCATATCATCCCGGCCCTGCCCCCCAGCGGGCACGCCCTCATCCATCCATCATATCATCCCGGCCCCTGCCCCCCAGCGGGCACGCCCTCATCCATCCATCATATCATCCCGGCCCTGCCCCCCAGCGGGCACGCCCTCATCCATCCATCATATCATCCCGGCCCTGCCCCCCAGCGGGCACGCCCTCATCCATCCATCATATCATCCCGGCCCCTGCCCCCCAGCGGGCACGCCCTCATCCATCCATCATATCATCCCGGCCCTGCCCCCCAGCGGGCACGCCCTCATCCATCCATCATATCATCCCGGCCCCTGCCCCCCAGCGGGCACGCCCTCATCCATCCATCATATCATCCCGGCCCTGCCCCCCAGCGGGCACGCCCTCATCCATCCATCATATCATCCCGGCCCTGCCCCCAGCGGGCACGCCCTCATCCATCCATCATATCATCCCGGCCCCTGCCCCCCAGCGGGCACGCCCTCATCCATCCATCATATCATCCCGGCCCCTGCCCCCCAGCGGGCACGCCCTCATCCATCCATCATATCATCCCGGCCCCTGCCCCCAGCGGGCACGCCCTCATCCATCCATCATATCATCCCGGCCCTGCCCCCCAGCGGGCACGCCCTCATCCATCCATCATATCATCCCGGCCCTGCCCCCAGCGGGCACGCCCTCATCCATCCATCATATCATCCCGGCCCTGCCCCCCAGCGGGCACGCCCTCATCCATCCATCATATCATCCCGGCCCTGCCCCCCAGCGGGCACGCCCTCATCCATCCATCATATCATCCCGGCCCTGCCCCCCAGCGGGCACGCCCTCATCCATCCATCATATCATCCCGGCCCTGCCCCCAGCGGGCACGCCCTCATCCATCCATCATATCATCCCGGCCCTGCCCCCCAGCGGGCACGCCCTCATCCATCCATCATATCATCCCGGCCCTGCCCCCAGCGGGCACGCCCTCATCCATCCATCATATCATCCCGGCCCCTGCCCCCCAGCGGGCACGCCCTCATCCATCCATCATATCATCCCGGCCCTGCCCCCCAGCGGGCACGCCCTCATCCATCCATCATATCATCCCGGCCCCTGCCCCCCAGCGGGCACGCCCTCATCCATCCATCATATCATCCCGGCCCCTGCCCCCCAGCGGGCACGCCCTCATCCATCCATCATATCATCCCGGCCCTGCCCCCAGCGGGCACGCCCTCATCCATCCATCATATCATCCCGGCCCCTGCCCCCCAGCGGGCACGCCCTCATCCATCCATCATATCATCCCGGCCCTGCCCCCCAGCGGGCACGCCCTCATCCATCCATCATATCATCCCGGCCCTGCCCCCCAGCGGGCACGCCCTCATCCATCCATCATATCATCCCGGCCCTGCCCCCCAGCGGGCACGCCCTCATCCATCCATCATATCATCCCGGCCCTGCCCCCAGCGGGCACGCCCTCATCCATCCATCATATCATCCCGGCCCCTGCCCCCCAGCGGGCACGCCCTCATCCATCCATCATATCATCCCGGCCCTGCCCCCCAGCGGGCACGCCCTCATCCATCCATCATATCATCCCGGCCCTGCCCCCCAGCGGGCACGCCCTCATCCATCCATCATATCATCCCGGCCCCTGCCCCCCAGCGGGCACGCCCTCATCCATCCATCATATCATCCCGGCCCTGCCCCCAGCGGGCACGCCCTCATCCATCCATCATATCATCCCGGCCCCTGCCCCCCAGCGGGCACGCCCTCATCCATCCATCATATCATCCCGGCCCTGCCCCCCAGCGGGCACGCCCTCATCCATCCATCATATCATCCCGGCCCTGCCCCCCAGCGGGCACGCCCTCATCCATCCATCATATCATCCCGGCCCCTGCCCCCCAGCGGGCACGCCCTCATCCATCCATCATATCATCCCGGCCCTGCCCCCCAGCGGGCACGCCCTCATCCATCCATCATATCATCCCGGCCCCTGCCCCCCAGCGGGCACGCCCTCATCCATCCATCATATCATCCCGGCCCTGCCCCCCAGCGGGCACGCCCTCATCCATCCATCATATCATCCCGGCCCTGCCCCCCAGCGGGCACGCCCTCATCCATCCATCATATCATCCCGGCCCCTGCCCCCCAGCGGGCACGCCCTCATCCATCCATCATATCATCCCGGCCCTGCCCCCCAGCGGGCACGCCCTCATCCATCCATCATATCATCCCGGCCCCTGCCCCCCAGCGGGCACGCCCTCATCCATCCATCATATCATCCCGGCCCTGCCCCCAGCGGGCACGCCCTCATCCATCCATCATATCATCCCGGCCCCTGCCCCCCAGCGGGCACGCCCTCATCCATCCATCATATCATCCCGGCCCCTGCCCCCAGCGGGCACGCCCTCATCCATCCATCATATCATCCCGGCCCCTGCCCCCCAGCGGGCACGCCCTCATCCATCCATCATATCATCCCGGCCCCTGCCCCCCAGCGGGCACGCCCTCATCCATCCATCATATCATCCCGGCCCCTGCCCCCCAGCGGGCACGCCCTCATCCATCCATCATATCATCCCGGCCCCTGCCCCCCAGCGGGCACGCCCTCATCCATCCATCATATCATCCCGGCCCCTGCCCCCCAGCGGGCACGCCCTCATCCATCCATCATATCATCCCGGCCCTGCCCCCCAGCGGGCACGCCCTCATCCATCCATCATATCATCCCGGCCCTGCCCCCCAGCGGGCACGCCCTCATCCATCCATCATATCATCCCGGCCCCTGCCCCCCAGCGGGCACGCCCTCATCCATCCATCATATCATCCCGGCCCCTGCCCCCCAGCGGGCACGCCCTCATCCATCCATCATATCATCCCGGCCCTGCCCCCCAGCGGGCACGCCCTCATCCATCCATCATATCATCCCGGCCCTGCCCCCCAGCGGGCACGCCCTCATCCATCCATCATATCATCCCGGCCCTGCCCCCCAGCGGGCACGCCCTCATCCATCCATCATATCATCCCGGCCCCTGCCCCCAGCGGGCACGCCCTCATCCATCCATCATATCATCCCGGCCCTGCCCCCCAGCGGGCACGCCCTCATCCATCCATCATATCATCCCGGCCCCTGCCCCCCAGCGGGCACGCCCTCATCCATCCATCATATCATCCCGGCCCCTGCCCCCCAGCGGGCACGCCCTCATCCATCCATCATATCATCCCGGCCCCTGCCCCCCAGCGGGCACGCCCTCATCCATCCATCATATCATCCCGGCCCTGCCCCCAGCGGGCACGCCCTCATCCATCCATCATATCATCCCGGCCCCTGCCCCCAGCGGGCACGCCCTCATCCATCCATCATATCATCCCGGCCCCTGCCCCCAGCGGGCACGCCCTCATCCATCCATCATATCATCCCGGCCCCTGCCCCCCAGCGGGCACGCCCTCATCCATCCATCATATCATCCCGGCCCCTGCCCCCAGCGGGCACGCCCTCATCCATCCATCATATCATCCCGGCCCCTGCCCCCCAGCGGGCACGCCCTCATCCATCCATCATATCATCCCGGCCCCTGCCCCCCAGCGGGCACGCCCTCATCCATCCATCATATCATCCCGGCCCTGCCCCCCAGCGGGCACGCCCTCATCCATCCATCATATCATCCCGGCCCCTGCCCCCAGCGGGCACGCCCTCATCCATCCATCATATCATCCCGGCCCCTGCCCCCCAGCGGGCACGCCCTCATCCATCCATCATATCATCCCGGCCCCTGCCCCCCAGCGGGCACGCCCTCATCCATCCATCATATCATCCCGGCCCTGCCCCCCAGCGGGCACGCCCTCATCCATCCATCATATCATCCCGGCCCCTGCCCCCCAGCGGGCACGCCCTCATCCATCCATCATATCATCCCGGCCCCTGCCCCCCAGCGGGCACGCCCTCATCCATCCATCATATCATCCCGGCCCCTGCCCCCAGCGGGCACGCCCTCATCCATCCATCATATCATCCCGGCCCCTGCCCCCCAGCGGGCACGCCCTCATCCATCCATCATATCATCCCGGCCCCTGCCCCCCAGCGGGCACGCCCTCATCCATCCATCATATCATCCCGGCCCCTGCCCCCAGCGGGCACGCCCTCATCCATCCATCATATCATCCCGGCCCTGCCCCCCAGCGGGCACGCCCTCATCCATCCATCATATCATCCCGGCCCTGCCCCCCAGCGGGCACGCCCTCATCCATCCATCATATCATCCCGGCCCCTGCCCCCCAGCGGGCACGCCCTCATCCATCCATCATATCATCCCGGCCCCTGCCCCCAGCGGGCACGCCCTCATCCATCCATCATATCATCCCGGCCCTGCCCCCAGCGGGCACGCCCTCATCCATCCATCATATCATCCCGGCCCCTGCCCCCCAGCGGGCACGCCCTCATCCATCCATCATATCATCCCGGCCCCTGCCCCCCAGCGGCACGCCCTCATCCATCCATCATATCATCCCGGCCCCTGCCCCCAGCGGGCACGCCCTCATCCATCCATCATATCATCCCGGCCCCTGCCCCCCAGCGGGCACGCCCTCATCCATCCATCATATCATCCCGGCCCCTGCCCCCAGCGGGCACGCCCTCATCCATCCATCATATCATCCCGGCCCTGCCCCCCAGCGGGCACGCCCTCATCCATCCATCATATCATCCCGGCCCCTGCCCCCAGCGGGCACGCCCTCATCCATCCATCATATCATCCCGGCCCCTGCCCCCCAGCGGGCACGCCCTCATCCATCCATCATATCATCCGGCCCCTGCCCCCAGCGGGCACGCCCTCATCCATCCATCATATCATCCCGGCCCTGCCCCCCAGCGGGCACGCCCTCATCCATCCATCATATCATCCCGGCCCTGCCCCCCAGCGGGCACGCCCTCATCCATCCATCATATCATCCCGGCCCTGCCCCCAGCGGGCACGCCCTCATCCATCCATCATATCATCCCGGCCCCTGCCCCCAGCGGGCACGCCCTCATCCATCCATCATATCATCCCGGCCCCTGCCCCCCAGCGGGCACGCCCTCATCCATCCATCATATCATCCCGGCCCCTGCCCCCAGCGGGCACGCCCTCATCCATCCATCATATCATCCCGGCCCTGCCCCCAGCGGGCACGCCCTCATCCATCCATCATATCATCCCGGCCCCTGCCCCCCAGCGGGCACGCCCTCATCCATCCATCATATCATCCCGGCCCCTGCCCCCCAGCGGGCACGCCCTCATCCATCCATCATATCATCCCGGCCCTGCCCCCCAGCGGGCACGCCCTCATCCATCCATATATCATCCCGGCCCTGCCCCCCAGCGGGCACGCCCTCATCCATCCATCATATCATCCCGGCCCCTGCCCCCCAGCGGGCACGCCCTCATCCATCCATCATATCATCCCGGCCCCTGCCCCCCAGCGGGCACGCCCTCATCCATCCATCATATCATCCCGGCCCTGCCCCCCAGCGGGCACGCCCTCATCCATCCATCATATCATCCCGGCCCTGCCCCCCAGCGGGCACGCCCTCATCCATCCATCATATCATCCCGGCCCCTGCCCCCCAGCGGCACGCCCTCATCCATCCATCATATCATCCCGGCCCCTGCCCCCCAGCGGGCACGCCCTCATCCATCCATCATATCATCCCGGCCCTGCCCCCAGCGGGCACGCCCTCATCCATCCATCATCATCCCGGCCCTGCCCCCCAGCGGGCACGCCCTCATCCATCCATCATATCATCCCGGCCCCTGCCCCCCAGCGGGCACGCCTCATCCCTCCATCATATCATCCCGGCCCTGCCCCCCAGCGGGCACGCCCTCATCCATCCATCATATCATCCCGGCCCTGCCCCCCAGCGGGCACGCCCTCATCCATCCATCATATCATCCCGGCCCTGCCCCCCAGCGGGCACGCCCTCATCCATCCATCATATCATCCCGGCCCTGCCCCCAGCGGGCACGCCCTCATCCATCCATCATCATCCCGGCCCTGCCCCCCAGCGGGCACGCCCTCATCCATCCATCATATCATCCCGGCCTCTGCCCCCCAGCGGGCACGCCCTCATCCATCCATCATATCATCCCGGCCCTGCCCCCAGCGGGCACGCCCTCATCCATCCATCATATCATCCCGGCCCCTGCCCCCAGCGGCACGCCTCATCCATCCATCATCATCCCGGCCCCTGCCCCCCAGCGGGCACGCCCTCATCCATCCATCATATCATCCCGGCCTGCCCCCAGCGGGCACGCCCTCATCCATCCATCATATCATCCCGGCCCTGCCCCCCCAGCGGGCACGCCCCATCCATCCATCATATCATCCCGGCCTGCCCCCAGCGGGCACGCCCTCATCCATCATATCATCCCGGCCTCTGCCCCCCAGCGGGCACGCCCTCATCCATCCATATATCATCCCGGCCCCTGCCCCCCAGCGGGCACGCCCTTCATCCATCAATATCATCCCGGCCCTGCCCCAGCGGGCACGCCCTCATCCATCCATTCATATTCATCCCGGCCCTGCCCCCAGCGGGCACGCCCTCATCCATCCATCATATCATCCCGCCCCTGCCCCCCAGCGGGCACGCCCTCATCATCCATCATATCATCCCGGCCCCTGCCCCCAGCGGGCACGCTCCATCCATCCTATATCATATCATCCCGGCCCCTG
>CAAHFI010914471.1:0-10814 GCA_900893395.1 Euglena gracilis
CCCACCCCCCCTCCTCCCCGGGTGTCCACGACTAAAAAATCCCCTGCCCGGGTCATCAAACTTAATAGAAATCAGTTGATAGCAGACCACCCCGTCCCGAATACAATGAGGGTTGGGTGGAAATGCATGCAATCGAATGCCTCACAGAGTCGGGCAGAAAACTACCCCCGCTCCGGCCAATAAACAAAATGGGGGCAGCGTGACGGGAAAAGTGTTAAGAAACGGCAGATGACACAGACCAGGTCGCTCATCGGTGCCAGGGGTTGTCCCCAGAAGAGGGTGCAAAAAAAGCAGCGTCAAAACCATATTTTTGGCAGACGTTGGGGTCTAATTTTTCTGATTTCCAAATCTTGGTGCATTTCCAAGAATATTATTGACCCTCGAAAAACGAGACAAAACACAACACAAACCAAAAATACAAAAAAATGCAAATTGATGACAAATTAGCATTCTGCAACATGAATAATGTGCAACATGCCGCATTCTTGAGACAAACCTTTTGTTACACAACTTCCCAACCCAATAAAACTAAAAAAAATCAGCAAAAAATAAACTACGTTTTGATGGATATACTTGTATAAAATTTGAGAACATGAACTTTTTTTATAACATTCACTCCACTTTGCTCCGAAAATTTTCAGCTGAAACAGCTGGGCAGGGCAGACCCCGCTGTAGGTTGCGGGCGGCCGTCCACCGGATCTGTTTGGGTCCATCCGTCACGGTGTCGGTCAGCCGCAACGGGACGGGGCTCTGCAGTGGCTGCCACCAGTGGGCGACCATCTGTGGGGCACCGGCGGCAGACCTGTGATGGCACAGGTTGACGGGTCACAAGACGCATGCCCTGGGCGGTACCAACCGGTTTCCTTCTCTTCGCCCTCCACCCTCCACCCACTGCCATCAAAAATACCACTTTTGAAAAAAATTCGAAAAATGTCGAAAAATGCCAACTTTGCGGTACATTGGGGTCTTTTTGGGGGATCCGATAATCACCTACCATTCCTTCACTAATAACCCGCAAAATAAATTCCAAAAAATGGCAACGCTTGCGCCTAAATTTAGCCCCTAATTAAAAAATTGATATAAAGCTGAACGTGTCTCTAACTACTGCTCCACAAATAACCTCCGTCGCACTGCTGTCCCACTGCTCCGTCACACCTCCGTCCCAATGGTATGCCGCTGCCACTCATACATTATGAATCAGGAGGCAACTGTCTGAAAAGAGGCCGGAAGTTCTCGGGAGGCGTCCGAAAAAATCTCGCTTCTCCCGCCCCACCCCAGAAAAAAATTACCACAAGTTGGGGGGGACAGAAAAAAACTGAATTCCTCCTCCGTGATTATAGCTGGAATCGGGCAAGGCTTGGGGATCCATCGTTGTAAATTAATAGAACCTGTAAAATACGGGGCTTCCAATTGGTTTCCGCCCCACCCCTGTTATTCCAAGGATGAACTTTTTTTATGAAGGTTGCTCAAAAGATAATAAAGCCACAGGAAGAAGGCCAATGGCTCCCCCCTGGGGAGCGTCCGAGGAGTTCCCCCAGGCAGGAAAAAGATTCCGCCGGGGCTGTGTAAAGGGAAAAATATCTTGGGAAATAATTACTTGCAAGCCGTCAAACTCTCCTGAACCCAAATCAGGCCCCTGAGTCTCCTTTTTGAGCCTGTTGCTGAAAATGAAAAGTGTGGGCTTATTTTTTGACGGGGTCCCATGAGTTTGATTTCTGTTGAAAACTTTGCCTAAAAAGCATTCTGCAGGAGGGCACAAAAACTAGCGACAAATCCCAATCGGCAATTTTTCGACAATGACGAAAAATTGTGAAAACACCCAAAAAATAAATAGGTGAGAGGTCAGCGGGAAAGAGTGGGTGACAATTTCAAATGAGGACCAAATTATCTGGCACAGTGGGCAGAAAGACAGTGGCCCAAGGAGGACAGTTTTCCCGGGGGGGGGGGTAGCCGTGGGCCTCCGGGGACCTGAGAGACCCATAGCAATATTGAAATTCAACCATTCCATTCCCTAAAAACCCAAACAGAATGGATCAGAACTACAAACAGCTACAGGCGTTACCATACCAATTTTCAAAAAAAAAAGCTATTTCTCAGCAGAAAAAAAAATATTTATCAGAAGAATTTCACAGGAAAAGCACTCACTGTTTCCCGAACCACCCAAATAATAATCGCAACAAAAGGATCAGGTGCATGAATCGAGCTGAGTGTGTGAAATAAAAATATCAATATTATATATTATCATGGCTGAACACCAAAGGGCAGGCAGTGGAGACAAGCCACTCAATGAATGAAACAAACAAACAAACAAACAAACACCCTGGAAAATTGTCACCTGACAGATGGGCCGGTGGGACTGGCATTATTGTTTTTAAATACCAAAACAAACGTGGAAAAAAAACGTCCATTTTTTTAACCAAAATACTGAAAAATGCCTTCAAAACTCCTCAATAAACTTCCAAAAAACAAAATCATTCTGGCATTATTTTTCCTCCCATCGAGCAAAAATGAAATTGCAGAATCTTCGCAAAGAAGCCGACTCTAATTCCTGGTATCGCCAGGACATTGTTTATCAAACACGATACAGAATGCATTTTCCACGATTCTGACAAATTCGGTGCCTGGGAGGCCCTGGGACCAGGAAAAGAGATCCATCAAAAACGTAAAGTGCCATTAAAAAAATCCCTTAACACCGAGAAAAAAATGAGGGAAAAGCCAAAAAAATGTTTGATTTTTTCAATAAAATATCTGGAGGAGGAGCCTTGAATATTGGGATAACAAATGAGGGCTTGGAAGGTTTTTTAGGTGCAACGGTTAGGTGGAGAGGGGGGGGGGAGGCATCTGCGAACGAAATGGCAATTGTCACTTACGTCGCCAGGGACTGCACCCCAACAAAATGGGCCAATCTGGGAATTCAGAAAGTCATCAGGAAGGTGCAGCCAATGGTCAAAACAAAAAACACCGTCTGCCAGTCCATACACTTTTTACCGTGATGTGACCCGGGATTACTCCGCTTTTTAAAAAACCAGTCAGTCACTTTTTTTTGTGAAACCAGCCAGTCACTACCCCCCACCCCACCGGGGGGTCGGCCACTCTGGAATTCAAAGGAAATTTGACCGAAAACATGCAAAAAAATCAAAAATTTTCCGAAAATTATTCCGGGACCTTCGGCGGCGGGTCACTTCAGTGGGTTTTTGCCGACCCCCCCCCCCGGGGGGGAGGGGTCCATTCAAAAAAACGGTTAGTCTCTCTGAAAAAAACCAGTCAGTCCCCGGGCCAGCGACTAAGTAAGTGATTGTATGGCCCAGCCAGCTGTTGCTGATGGTGGGAAGAAAGCAGCCTGGCTGGACCCCTCCCGGGTAGGGCCGGCCCCCCTCCGGCTGGGGGAAACCCTGGACTCAACAAAACGCCAGCCCAGCTTGGACCTTGGACAGCGAAGGGACGCTTGCAAATACAATGATGGCGACGCTGGGGCCAACCTGGGGCCAGTGCTGCACGTTGGGATGCAGGAAAGGAAGAGCAGGGTCTATGGGCGGTGGCTCCGGGGAATCAATGACAGGACTTGTGCCCATGTGGCGTCTTCATTTTAAGAACGTTTCAGAGAAAAAGAGAAAAACCCGAAACTGGTTCCGATGACACAAAAAAAAAAGGATACAGGTCAGCCACCACAAAAAGGGCCTACTGGTCGAGGTCCTCGCCGTCTTGGGCAGCGGTTCAGCCAGGGACCGGTGCACTGTTGGCGTCGCTATTGGGCTGAACCACGGCACGTCTGCATGTGCAAACCTTGAGCGTGTTGCTGGATCATTGATCGAATGCCACTGTACAAACCAAAGCCATTCCTAGCCAAGGACGGCCAATTTGCAACGCACAGCAAGCCCTATCGACTTCGATCGTGGGGGAGGCTCAATGTTGGGGCAAATGGAGCCATGGAGGCCAACAATGCGAGAGAGGGAGAAAAGATGGGAAACAATGGCAACAAATGCTATTGGCACACCCAGACATTTTTTTTATGTAGATTTCGATTTCCAGTTTCGTGGTGACCCATGCAGGTCATTTTATAGGACAATGTCCAATTCCTGCCAAGCCTGGAGGAAGAGAGGGGCTTCATGATTCTTGTTGGTAGTGAGTCAAAGAAAAATGGCAACAAGAAGAGAACAATTTCTTTGTCCTGTCACAGGCCACCTCCAGAGCGGGGGAGCAGGTTGATGTGGAGGAGGTCATGCGGGTGGCAGGCAGCCTTACCAAGGCTTTGATGGTAGGTTATTCCACTGGGTTATTCTCTGATTATTCTTAAACACTGTCGAAGCATTTATACAATGTTCTTGCACACCTTGCTCATAAACTTCTACTTTTTAAGGCATTTTAATTATTTTTTCACGACACTTTTTCTTGAGTGCACATCATTTTAAAAAATTTTCGCTCATATTCTAGCTCCTAAAAAAATTTATCATATGATGGTCATCAGTGGGGACGGACGAGAGCCCTGCACAGAGCCCAAATGCTAGGGCTCAAGGTGAAGAAGGCCAGTGTGTTCCGTTCCTGCCTGATTTTGTTTCCAACCAACCTGCCAAGTGGCCAAATGCCTGTGTTTTGAGTTGTGGCCTTTTTTAGGTCAGCAAACGTCAGAATGCAATCAAATTGGATGAAAATCATATCTGCAAAAAAGTTTGCCGAGGGCGGGGGTCTTTCATTGCAACCAGACATGATATCATTATGAGATGTGGCCGCCTGGCGGAGCTGCAAGACGGCGGACGTGGTGGTAGTGGCGGTTGGCCAAGGTGTGCTTCGGTCCACCCCGGAGTACATCGGAAGAATGAATGAGAATATTCCAGACATGTAACAAACGAAAAGACATAACATCAAGCTGATGCGCGCAACGCTGCGCCTAGGACGACCTGGCCCGGTTGGGCTCAGGAGCCGTGGAGCTGTGGTGGCCTGGGAGTCTCGTCCTGTTGGAAAGCTGCATTAGAAGAGTTGAAATCCCAATTCCGCATTTGCTTCCAGGAAGACCAAGCCCGGAGCTACATGCCAAGGCTGCCTGCCACATCCACCCATCATCTGCTGCCCCAGACGAGGACGACTGGCAGCCATTCCCGGGACTGCCACCCGGTGCCGTATTCTCGCCGGGTCATCTGGCAGCGTCGTACGGTGTGCGGCCCACAACAATGTGCTCGTCTGTTTTTGCCTGAGGCCAGTTGAGAACCATTTCCGTCCATTTTCTCCCATTTTTGACATATTTTTGATGCTTCTGGCTACCACTGACTGTTTCTGCCTGCTTTTGGTAATTTGGCATCTTTTAGTTTTTTTTATATACTAATTTCCGCCCTTTTTATGCTTTATGCGTTGTTGTTATTCTTGTTTTGACATTTTTGACTAATTTACGACAGACTATGGCCATTTTCTTGACAGCCATCAATTTTGCGGGCATCATCGTCATGATCGCCTTCTTTCCCAGACCTCCTTGCATCATTTTGTGTGTGTTTAAACAAATTTGTGCAGTTTTAGAGTATTTTTTTGCTTTTTTTTCTGTGGAGTTTTGCCTTGCGCTAGCTGGGACCATTATTTGCGTTTGAAAATAGGTGCCTCCACCACCTATATCTATATACATAAATACATGCATAGATACATACATACATACATACATACATACATACATACATACATACATACATACATACATACATGCATGCATACATACATACATACCCCCCCCCAAGCCCAATGAACACTAAGGTGACAATCTAGACGGTCCGAACGGGGGGTGTTCATAGGGCTTTGGGAACGGTTTCTGTGTAGATAAGGTATATGGTGACAATCTAGACGGTCCGAACACCCCCTGTTCATTGGGCAAGGGCGTTCATTAGGCATGGGGGGGGGGAGGTATGGCCCTCGCGGCGCACGCCGGAGACAGCCACCCCACCTGGACGTGTCTTTGTTGAAGAGCCAAGACAGTTTGGTGGCAAAGAGAGTGCCGACACAGACTTTACCGGCCCAAACAATCTGACTTTGAAGCGTATGTTATGGCCTTGCAACGATGGTGCCAAGGGGCAACCAAAGTGTTCAACAGACGCCTTCAAGGTGGTGGACCTGCAGAAGAACCAACATATTTCGTTTCATTTTATTTTCTCGTAAAGGCATGTGGTTGTGTGATACACTATATATGCTGTATTTAAAATAACAAATGTGCTATTTCCATAAAATATTACACATGTGTCACGGTCATGCATAATTGTTTGTCTGAATGGCAATGTGAACGAAGAAGCTTCCAGACGAATTTCGGGTGCAGAACAAAGAACTGGCATAGTGGCTGGCGCAGTGAGCTCTCCGCCGTTTGCCACCGTCAACCTCGTGTGTCCATTGTACATTGTTACTTGGACCTGGCAGGTTGTATAATAATGACCTACGTTGAATTACTTTATTATCTTAGAGCATTCCACTCTCATTGAAAAGCACACTGGTTTTTTTATTGTATAATTCTCATTGATGAGCACCTCGCATGGTGCAATACAGAAAATAAATAATCAAAAAAAACTCTTTCCTGGCCATTGCGATGAAAATTAGACGCGAACAAGACATCCCCAGGTGAGACGCTCGCAAACGGGTCGAATAAAACAAATACAGGTAGTTATGCCCCAAACATTGTTGCACAGGGATGTTTGCCTGATGAGGCCTCATGTCTAAGGCACCAGGGGAAAAAACATTAAACGCTTTTTGTTGCCTTTTTTGGTCAAACCCCTAATTTTTTCAAAAAAAATTCATTATGGGAGGATCCCCCAAGCCCGAAAAAGTCAGCAAAGAATGCAGAAAACACCTAACAACCAAGGAAATAATGCTTCACTATGTAAACTATGCAAAATTATTTCATATTAGAACCACGTATTTCAGCGTTCTGGTCCACACTGAGCCCTGCAAGGATATCGGAAGAGGTTTTGCAGCAAAGCAAATCCTCTGCGGATGGACTACGACGAGTGCGACAAACAGTTCGTTGAGAAGGAACCAAACAAATTTTCATATTTTCCTCTTATTCTTATATTGCTGCCCAACTCCTTTGGATTCCCCCGGCAATCGCCTCTGTGGATGTGCGTGTGTGGAAGACCATCCTCGGCAGAAACTTGCCAGTGCACTTGCCCTGGTTACACGTTGCCGATAGGAGACGATATCATTGATATCACACGGTAGTAGTATCACACGGTAGATGAGACGATATCACACTGCAGTCGGAAGATTCAGAAATTGCAACACCGTTGATTGGAGCCAAGACCACGTGCTTGATATGCCTCTGACCCAGCCTTCTGAGCCATGCTGCGGACATGTTGGTTGGCGGGTATGTGGGTTCAGGGCATAACCATTCCAATGAGGGCCAGGAGGCTGCAAACACAGTGTCGCTTAAGCGATGGTGCTGCCGAGGCTGGAGTTTGTAGATGCTGTCTCACCCAAGGGGAAGCATGGACGTCGCTCGGATGTCTACCAATCCTCCTACCAGCTGCACATAAAGCTTTAGGCAATTCCTGTTCAATCAGTCCTTGAACACATCATTTTTTGAAGGTTCTGACATAATCGATCAAATATCCAAATCAACGAAATACCAGCCAGTGTGCACTGGCTGCACCAAACACAATCATCAAATTCTCTTCAATGCTATTTCCAAAGTCATTGCCATCTTTTCATCGGCCTTTGATAATTATTTGAAATCCTAGCCCAAAAAAAAAGTGTTTTGTAGATAACCATTCGGTGCTGTGAGTCCTCCTTGCACGTTTCTCGGTTTTATGTAGGCATTCGGTTGATGTCACGAGGGCGAGGGCAAAAACAAAATCAATGGATGAGTGTTCTGTAATTTTGGGACGCATATTCAGCCTGTGCACCAAAGAAAGCAGGTGTGTTGGCCTCATTCTAAGATACTAAAAACATTGAGGTTGGAAAAGGGAAACTAAATATTGTAGCAGATTACATTTTCTCTCCAGAGTATGCTTTGTGGTGAAAATGAAATGAAACTAAAAGTTTTGCTGCATTTTGTTGATTGGGGGATTTTTTTGACTGGCCTGGTGATTGCAGACCATGTTTCAAAGGGGTGTCGTGCCAAAGAAGGGGCACCAAGGGGGATGAATGGCACTTGGTGTTTCAACATTCCTATAGCTGGCGTTAATCTTGTTTGGATTTTTATTTGGGGTTCACATAAATACTGTTACACCTGGAAATATATGGTGTCCCGAATGGATAACTTCTTACGGTTTGTATTGTATATGAACAAAATGGAACCCAAAACAGGATGGAAGAGCGGGGGGGATCGGTCAATTATAGACATTGGTATAATTTTGGAGAATGTCTTTATTCTGTTGTGACCGTGTAATTTGACCATCTGAAATTTTACACCGAACAGTGGTATTTTCAGCCTCCTATAGCCAAAAAATGGAAGTTGTTTGACCTTTTTTTTGCAGTATTCTCAGTGGCAAATATTTGTCATGGAACGGTTGAAGTGCTGTGGAGCAGCACGTTTATCATTGAACGCCCACACCAAGGCCAAAGAGGTAGTGGACCATTGCTGCCTGGGGACAGGGACGATCCATATCATTTTGCCAGGATGCACCACATTTCTTTTTGTGTGACATTTTTGGAGAAGTTGGACATTCTTCTCCAGCAGCAAACTGCACAGACCCATAGAGATCCAAAAGGAACTTACATGCAAGTTGCATTTTTTGCACATTTTGCACAGTTTCGCATATTTTGAGGCGCCTTGTGTCAATTGAAACCATCATGCCAGTGTCATTCCTGGTGAATGTGTTCCATGAGCACGATTCAGGTGTAATCTGCGACTTCTCAGATGTCACACAGACTGCCAAAAACAGGGATCCACAAAAAGACAGCAAGTTTGAATAAGATGGATGATGATTATAAGATTTGGATCAAACACGTGTATTAAATGGATGTATGTCTGGGTACAGATGCAAAGAGTTGAGATTTCTTTAGATCATGGGCTGCGGAAGGAGTTTGGGTTGTGAAATCATTTGAAATGCTTTTCTTAAGAGGGGAACATTCGCGTGCTCGTCCACCAAACCTTCTCCAACGTAATCTCATGTGAAATATTGATAAGATTATACAGCAGAAGGCACTGTCACCTTCCTCCCTCCCAAACACATGGCCCCCACCTCCGAGGGAGGTTTCGGACCCAACCATCCACCCATCAAACTCTTCCATGGTCACCAAATTAAAAAAAAGCAAACAGCCCCTCCGTGTGATGGGGTCTAAAACTGCTTCTGGGGTTTAAATCTGAGGAATTTTTTCAAATTCTCACCAAACAATTTTGATTCTGGAGTAATTTTGCAGCCTCTCCCACCTATGTCCAACAATCGGTAACCTCTGTCCTCCCACCGGGAGGTGGTGGTGGTTGGGCATAGGTTATGACCGAAAAGGTGTCCTTTGACCGAGGAGGGGGTGGTCGTTGAACAAGCTGTCAAAAGCAGTCGGCAGGTACCCAGGACCCCATCGTCCAAAATTAAAACCCTCCTTCCAGCTTTTGTGCCGAAACTTTTGGGCAATTTTGGCAAATGCTTACCCAAACAAAGTGCCAATATGGAATTTTTGGCCAAATTTTTGGTCGACTTTGGGCCAAAAATTTTTCGGCCCAGCGCAAGGTGCAGGGCCAAAAACCCGGCCAAACCTCTGAAAAGGCATCCTCCGAACCAGGGCGTGGTCACTGGACCTAAGGGGTCGTTGGACACAGGGGGTACAGAGGCCCCGCCCCCAGAAACCCTTAGAGGCCCAGGGTGTCCAACCTTAAACCGTGCCACGCACGCAGCAGGCATACCCCGCTGCCGCTCAACACGCACGCACGAACACACATGCATGGTGTGTGCTCGCGCGCGATTTGCATGGCATACGCGCATGTGTCTTCCTTGTGTGTAAAAGGCCCCACACAGCACCAGCCCCGGCGCGGCGGACCACACACCCATCCACAGGCTGCCATGTGGCCAGGCCAGGATTGGGTTGGCCGGCCTCCACTGCCATGAGGGCCCTGGCAGCCGGGAGCTGCCGAGGCATCCGCGGAAGCAGATGGAGGGGTGGGGAATGGCCGGCCGACGGCGGGGGATGGGCCCGGCGGGTGGGGCGGGGCCAGAGCAGGGTCCCGGGACTCGTCTGTCGTCCCAACCGCATGCGTCCACCCGAGTCCACCTGAGTGTGTCGGAATGGCCAAAGCACCGGGTGACTTTGACTTCCGGCTTCACTTTCGGCTGGCCGTGAACACTGCCGGATTGCCGGGGGGCTGCGTCGGGATCAGCGAGAATTGCTGCCGGTGTTCCCCGGACCCAGAAATAAATGCAGAAGCAAATGCCTCCCTGCCCATTGACCAAGCACCGGAAAAGCTTGGTGGGGACCGGGGTGTTTGCCAAAATGCGGGTAAAAACTGAGGGGGTGCTTAAACAAAGGGAAAAAATTTAACTGAAAGAAAATCTGGCTTCACATCGAAAATTTTTTATTATTTTCATACAAACACTCTTAAACTATTTCCGAAATGAAAAACAACAACATAAAGCGACAATGGACACACCAAAAAGGGGGTGGAGACTGCAGAACCACGGTAAAATGTCCTCTAGAATGCCGCTTGAGGTCATTAAAGAACCTTTGTAAGCCCTCCGTGAAGGAGGGGTAGAAAATGTTCTACCAATCTCCGCCCCCCGGGAAACTGTCACCTCAATTATTTCAGGACCCAAAATGTGCCCAAAATGGCATATCTTCGGTGAAAGAGAATTTCATTATTGTGTTGGGAGTGTGGGTGGTGTGGGGGTCAAAAAAAATTGCTTTTTTGTGGGGGGTACCGG
>CAAHFI010914881.1:0-16384 GCA_900893395.1 Euglena gracilis
CCGGCGGTCTGGCCCGGCCCGGCCGGCAGCCTGGCGGCCCGGCCGGTGGCCTGAGAAACACGCTCTTTTCGGCTCAAAAACAGTTTTTCCGGGTCCGGGAGGCCAAAAACCATCGTTTCGGGCAAAATTTTTTTTCGATTTTTTCGAATTTTTTGACCCGGGTGTGACCCAGAATCAGCAGGTTGGCGGCCCAAAACGGGGCGCTGGTGGGTCAAAACAAAATTTCTCGATTTTTTTTCTGACGTTTTTGACCCAAAGTCAAAGGGTTGGCGGCCCAAAACGGGGCGCTGGCAGTCAAAAAACGCTTATTTTCGGCTCAAAAAAAAACTTTTTCCACGCCCGGGAGGTAAAACACATTGTTTTGGGGCAAATTATTTTTTCAATTTCTTTCGACGTTTTGACCTAAAATGGCTAAGTACACCGGCCAGGGGGCCGGCCTCATCCAGGTAAGGAAAAAATTTTCTCAAAAATGCTTTTCTTGATGTTCTAAAGTGAAAAATACTGTTTTTGAGCGAAATTTTTGTCAAAGTTTTGGGTCCCGACCTGCTTCCCGACCCCCCCTCGCCCAGCCGCCCTCGGAACCCCGCATGGGTCCCCAAATACCCAAAACTGCCCCAAAATTGTACAACCAGGCCTCAGGAACATGACAAATCAATCACCACCCCCCTAAACCTCATGATTGAATTTGGGTCCCAATTCCTCGAGCCCGAGATGGGGCCAATTTACTGTTTCGGGCCCCAAAACGGGCCCTGAATGGGCAAAACGGGCCCAAAACAGCCAAAGGCTTGGGGGGCGGTGTTGAATTCGGGATTTTTCTGCTCGAAAACTCATTTTTTCATGTTCTGAAAGAAAAAAAGTGTTTCTGAGTGAAAATTTTTTTTCCAAATTTTGGGTCCAGACCCCCCCCTCCACCCGTTGCCCACAGCGCCCACAGGGGTCCCCAAATACCCAAGACTGCCCAAAATGGCACAACCAGGCCCTGGGAACCTCAAAAAACGGTCAAAACTACCCCCTAAACCTCATGATAGACCCCCTGGTTTGGTCCCAGCTCCTCATCTAGCGAGATACGGCCAATTTACACTTTGGGGCCCGAACAGGGCCGAAATGGGCAAAACTGGCAAAACTGGCCCAAAACCACAAAACGGCCGTATCTCGATTGCACAAAAAATGCTCATGCATCCTCACCCACATTTTCCACCCTACTGACCACCATCATACAGACAAACAAACACATACGCTGTTGGTTCCTGGCCCTCTCCTCCTCCAACTGGCTCTGGTCCTGGCTCCGCGCTGCGGCCGCCTCTGTGGGGGCCGGGGGGGGGGGGCAGCGGAATCAATGCCAGCATGCATGCCAGCAAGCAATGCAGCGGCCTGCCAGGAATCAATCCTGGCAGGGCGCTGCACTTCCACCTGCCTGGTTCGCCACGCCACCATAGGCTTTGCATGGAACAAACCTGTGCCTTCCCTTCCACTAAGACGTCGGAGCAAGCACAAACAGTCAGATAGCCCCCCCCCTCTGTGTTCACACGGTGGGTCCCCCAGGCTTTAAAACCAACTGCCCCACCGGGCCCAGCACAACACCCGAGCACACCATCCAGCGCCGCCTGCAGCGCACTGCGCAGGCCCTGCACGTCCGCCGCCACTGGGGGGGAGGGGCAGGCGCACAGTGGTGGGGCACTGTGGCAAATCCGCCAAGGTCCTTTTTTTTTTAAACCCCGCGGGAAGCACAGCAAGCAGGGGTCGCTGCAAAACACCACATGAATAACATGCCATGAGTTCTGTTCCGAAAGTCATCATTTACGGCGTTTCGAAAGTAGCTGGTCAATCAAAGCTTCCTGGGTGACGCTTCTCACGTCAAAGAAACGTCCACAGACCTAAATAAAAGCACTTAAAATGCCCTGTCAAGGGACACGGTTGATTAACCCCCTCAACAGCAGCTTCGTGGGACAACAAACATTTGCACTTGCCCTTTCCATGATGAGGCAACTCTGGAATTGAACTCCTGTCCACAGCTTCGTAGAATTTAGTAGAAGCCGTAAACCCCTCCAAAAATAACACCACCCCCAAAATAAGACCCCCTGGGCCAATCGTAGCAAACATCAGAAAAAAAATAACACCCCACCATGCAATCTTTTACCGACCCCTCGGGAGGGGGGTCACTCTACTTTTTGAAAAACCAGCAACACTTTTTTCCGGTAAGCCAGTCAGTCGCCACCCCCCAGGAGGGGGAGGACGCCACTCTGGAACCCAAAGGAATTTTGACCCAAAACATGAAAAAAAGGACCAAAAATTTTGTGGCGCATTCAGCGCCGGGTCACTTCTGTGCTTTTTTGCCGATACCCCGGGGAGGGTGGAGGGGGTCCAGGCCAAAAACCAGTCAGTCGCTCTGAAAAAACCAGTCACCCACCCCGGGGGGGGACAGTGACTTGTGATTGTATGGACCCCACCAAAAAATAAAACCCCCCTGACAGCACGAAACGCCGAAAACGGTCAAAATTATCCCTGAAAAATTACCAAAATTTCAAACTACCAGATTTTTGAAGTGCAAAAAAAAACACGCTTAATGTCAACGTACACCAAATTACACCTGGCATGAAGCGCCAAAGGAAAATGCTAACTGTTTTTGGGAGCGTGAAATGATGTGTTTTTTCGGGCCCGGTCAAGAAAACATCCAAAAATAAGGCCCCTCCCCCTGGAGGTTTCCAGCAACGAACCCAAAAATAAGACTAAAAAAAGGGCTATTTTGATGAGAAAAAAATTTACAAAAAGGTTACAAAAATTTTACAAAAAAAATTACAAACAGGGGGTCTCAGAGGCTTTGAAGATGGGAGTTTGGTTGGAACACGAAAACACACAGAAAGAAATGATAACAAAACTCAAATGAAATACATCAGACAGACAGACGGACCGACAGAACTCCCCAATCAGAATTCAGACCCTCGATGGTTTTCTGCCTCACAAACCAAATAATTGCAGCTCCTTTTCTTCCCAAATCTGCATGCACAGCGCATTTACACGAACCTTGCTTGTACTTGGTCCTCTCCTCTTCCGCCCGATCTTCCATCTGCTGTAGTGTCTGCTTCAAAACTGCAACCTGGCTGTCCTTCTCTGGAGGGCGGAAATGAGCAACACGTCAGCCCCTCCACAGGTGGCTCGCAGACCACCACTTTGAGCAACAATAGACACACGAAATGCAGATGCTAGACACCGCAATAACCGACTGAGAATAAAAACGTGGTCCAAAAATGACTGAACAGGCCGAATTAAATTGGGCACCATGTGCCCCTCCGGGGGATAGAGCGGGATCAGGGGGGGTTCAAAAAATTTTTGTGTTTTTGATGGAGTAGGGTTAGGGTTATGAATTCAGCCTAACGTAGGCCGAAATTGTACACCTTACACGTATCTATAAGTGAAGCTTAACCTTAAACCTATTCCATCAATAACACAACAAAACTGGACGACCCTGATGCCGCTATCCCCCGCCTTGGCCACATAGTTGGAGGCTGCCTTGAATTATTTCCGTTTGTTAAATTTATTAATTCTGGTGAAATTAACTGTCAAAAAAATAGCATTCAGCTGAACGACCAACCAAAAACCCAGGGGGATTAGGTGGGGGGATTAGTCAGTGCCAAACCCCATAAAGCAAGGGGAGATATTCCGTCCGGAAGAAACCGAAACAACAACCCCGCACTTACCTTCCTTGCCCTGTGTCCTTTCGACCGGATTGGTAACACCACACACACACACACACACACTGTGATTTCCTCACTGCGCTTTGCCAAACACAGCCCCACATGCGAAGAAGTTCAGCAAACACCCAGGACGGACACCACAGCCAGTTTGAGGACACCCAGGGACACAGCCGAAAGGAACAAGAAAGGCAGTAAAGGTCCCGTTCTTTTGCCACGTTTTGTCCCTCCCGTGAAGAAGGTTCCGGGGGCTTCGAGGTAAGCAGACATTTTCGTTTTGAGAACCATCCCAACGCCACCTTACAGTGCAGTTGGCTTTGGACAATCTGGCAAGCATGGGTTTGCTTTAAGATATAACAGTGGAAAATCTGTGACCCCCCCCGTCCAAAAACAATTAGATGCCTGAGGAAAAAACATCGTTCCATGTTGAGACCCTCAGCCAATCACAGCTGCTTTGCGCTTGGCCAAACAATTTAGTACGATACCACACACCGGCTTGCTGAACTGCGGCCATCACGCCCTGCAGGGCATAGAGACAATCATTGTACTTCCTCCACTGGAACAAGGGCCACGGAGGTCACCATTGCGGGTGGCCAGTCGGGCCTCAAATGGAAGAATTGATCAGACAGCTACTGCCACTGCTGCCATGGGCACACCCGGCGGTGGGCCCAGCAGAGGGCCGCGGTGGCCAGGAGCAGACCCGTGAGGGCCTGGGCCGCCTTCGCCGCCGACACGTGTGATGGCGGCGTGGCAAGCAGGGGTCCTGGGCAGAGGTTTGTTTGATAACGGCCATTGCCCGTCCAGTTTGGTTTGGGGATCAACATTGGGGGCACAAAATGATAAGAAAATTTCCTTCCTGGGAAGCAAGCAGTCATTCGCTCACTCCACCCCAATGGGGCTCGGCTGGAACATGCCGCGAGCTGGACCTGACCTGGTGAAGTTTAATAATCTCCCAAAAGATAACCAGTGCAACACAGCCTTTTTTTTTTCCAAAAAATGAGCATTCGACCCCCCCAAAAAAAAATCGCCCAAAAGACCCCCAAAACGCCATATTTGGCCGTTTTTGAACACTCTTTCCAAAAGGTCTCGCCGCTTGGGGCAGAAAATTTTTGGTCTGGACCGAGCGAAAAAAGGGTTGGCAAGCAGGGCAAGCAGCAGCCCCTCCCCGAGGGGGGGCAGCTGCTGCGTCTGGGATGGGGCATTGTCGGGGCTGTCTACAGCACCAACCATCTCCGAGGAGGGTCGGCAAAGCCTCAAACAAATGTGTGGCCACCAAGCCTCAAAACAAATCTTCTGGCCCTGAGGGCAGGTCATGCACCGGTGCATCAACCCCCAGAGTCATGCAATACAGTGGGGCGGCTGCAGCACGAACAAATCTCAACAAAGGAATTTCCAAGGGGTCGAGTTGTGCCCTTGACGCTTGTGCAACGGCAGGGAAATCTCCAGCAGTGATTTCCTCAGGATGCTGGGCGTTCCAGACAATCATGGAAATTCACCCCGCGTGTACCCATTCCTGGCCAAAGCGAACTGCTGCAGACGGCCACCACACACACACACACACACACACACACACACACACACCTGTCACATTTCCATGTCCCGCTGCGGCGGGCATCTCCGTTTGCACACATTGAGAGGGGCAGGGGGAGGACACCGGGCCTGTGGCGAAAACCGGAGACAGCGGGCAGAGCCAAAAGTTGTCAAAAAGATCTACAGGGCCAAAAATGCCAGCCACGCCCAGTCACGCCCACACGCAATCTCGCCCAACCATATAACAAAGTGCTTGGGGTAACAAAGCAAAGGCGACAAAACTGGACAACACACACCACGTTCAGCCCTGGCCTTCTCCTCGTCCAAATCCGAGCGCAATTTTTGGATTTCTTCCTCTTGGGCGCTTCGTGCCTCCTTCTCTGCGGGACATTCCGATGCAGGGAGCATAACAGTGTGGTAAGGGTAAAGGGTTCTGATACCGGGTTCACCGAAATAACGGGCTGCAAAAGCTTCATACTCACTCGACCACTGCGGCGCGGGGTTCCAAAGCACGGCTGAGGCTGCTAGCCGGAAAAAAGTGCTGGCTGGCTGGACCCCCCCCCAGGGGGTAGGGTGCTGTACGTTCATCGGCTGCGTTTTCATTCAGAAAGCAACGACTGATTTAAAATGTGTGTCAACTTGCCCTCGGAATGGGGGATGTAGGAGGGCTGCACACCATCCCTCCAATTAGTTACCAAAAAAAATTGAAAAAAAATATTATTTGTTTTACTAATGAGAGGCAAGAAATGATTTTTGCTAAAACCAAATTAGCAGGGTTTCAAAAGTCGAAGCGCGAACAATCAGAGGATATCAGATGTTGGAGGCATTCAAAAAAAGACATCAAAACAACTCACACCAGACTGATGGCCTGCGGCGACACCCTGTGGAATGAACAGATCTGCAGATGCAATCAAAGAAGGACAGTCGAAATAATGGCCCATTGTATGGGGAGATTCCGTCGAAAAACACACACACATACACACACGTACGCACGCACACACACACATCACGAGGGCACACATATGCATAAACACACCTGTTTGTAAGCCACAAACAGGAGTGTGCATGACACCAGCAGGACAATGAAAGTCTGCGCCCCAACGACCACTTGGGACCATCGAGGTAGTGGAATGGTGATGTTAAGCCGCGAGGGTTGATCCTCATCCTGCAGGGTAACATTTGCCGAAAGAACGTTGAGGCCCACTGCCCATTGCCCACAAATGGATGGAGTCGCGTTGATGGTTCAGTGCACCTGGGAACACCCTTCTGGCGACTGACCCCCCCCCCGGGGATGTGGGGTCCCTGGGGGGATCCGGCCAGCAGTGGCCGGGCCCGCCAGGTTGGAACCAGAAAACTGGAATAAAAAGTCCGCATGCAGGTGTGTTGGGAAACGTCAAAACTCAACTGAAAAGTGAAAAGCTCCAAAATACCTTCAAATTTTCTGGACATTTTGACAACTTTTTTCACAATTATTCAGCGCTTGGACACGCAAATTTGCTCGGCCCATCCCAACTTCGCCAGGACAGCCCCACCTTGTTTCAGCGGACCACCCAGGGGTGTTCCACAGCCCACCCAAAAGCTGCTGGCTGGACAAAGGCTTTGGGTCGCTAGACTGTGGGGGGTAGGGCTGCCTCCACATGAAGAAAGCCCCTGCCCCTGGGAATGAACGGAGAGTTCCCTCTGAGGCTGGTGTTCAAATCAACTGCTACGGGCAACATGAGAACCCAGATCCAGCAACTGCGGTTGCAAAATTAATGTAAGCCGCCGTTGGCCATTTTTGAGTTTGGAAGGGAGGAAGAAAGGAGGCAGGAAGGAGAGGTAGGCACGTGCCTCCTCTTGGCAAGTTGGCTGCCCCGCCTCCACATGCAAGCCCCGGCCGGTGGTCTTCAGCACTAATGGTTGTGCTCGAAAATCTGTGTCACACAAACAGGCAAAATTAAAAACAAATGAATAAATAAATAAATAAATAATACATCACACATCATTACAAGCAAGATAAATATATCATATTATGCTTGCTTGTTTGCTTCACAATTCAAAGTTTTCCACCTTGTTTTCCGTTCTTCGATTATGTCGGCAGCCTCTGGTTGCCTGCCCTGGTTTATGGTTTGTGGTGGCCTCCACCCATGCAGGAAACCAGCACAAATGGGGTTCTGATCATTAACAAAATTGAAATAAGGTTGTCGAAATTATTCAAAAAACAAATTAAAGATAACAGCCTTGGACAACACGGGAGAATGGGGAAATAAATTGCACAAACTTTGGACGCTGATATCTTGGCAGTGAAAAAGAAGATTAAAGTGGAGGGGGGAAATGTGTGTTTCCAGTGGAAAAAGCTTTTGTAAAGATGCAAAATATGCAACCACAGTTTTTGTGCACAAACTCGAAATGGCTTGCAGTGTCCAGGCAAATGAGGTGGTATGCATAATGGACCCTAAATTCAGGCCTAAACTAAAATTTTAAATGTAACACCATTGTTTGATCAAATGTAACTGGAATCCTGTCAAGCAGACCAAACCCCGCTAAAATGGAGGAAGCGCTTCACAATGCTTTTTGGGGGACATCTGCAGTGGAAAATTACAAACACTTAGAAAAAGCAAATTTGGCTTTGGATCCCTTCTTTTAGTCCTGCACTCACTCTACCCCTAGGGGTCCCAATGGATTTTCAGGGGTCCTTTTTCCTCCACCTGTTTGACAATGATAAAATTTTTAAATGGGGGAGATTAGGATATCTTACACTTTGAATGGCATGAGTTATAGATCAGTTATGTAGGTTTTTTTGTGGTTTATGGTTATTATCAGGATAATTATTTCATTTTTTTTTTGATGTGCATTTTTTCCAATGTGCAGTTTGGGAAAAATTCTTTTTGGAAGCGTAACACAAGGGTTCCTTGAAGCAAGAGAACTTTTTTTTGCACTGTCAGTCGTGGCACTTTGCTGTAATTGGACCACCTCTAGGCTCAAGGGACGGCCAAATACAAAACTGGGGTTTGAACGGACACAAACATTAAAGCGTCAAAAAAAACACATTTTTGGGCATTTTGGGTGGGTGGGCGATAGTCCAAAGATGCCACAAATCACATTTTCCCCCCAAAATTTGACCCTTTTCTGCAAAACTATGTTGGTTTTTTGTCCATTTTTCCAATGGATTCTTCATTGGGTATGCTGGGACGCAAAAAAAATTCCCCTTCAAGGGCCTGCTGCATAATATCACCCAGGCCAACAGCCCGGGACCCCCTGCAGGGGGTCTTCTGACTTGAAATGAAGCCTGTCTGCAGGCTCAGCTACGTTGCAAGTTTTGGCAATATACCCAGTGGGTCAGATTATGATAACGTTGTCAGGTCAGGAGAGCACCACACCTTCTGCATGCGCGAAACGCAAATTTTTTTGGGAATGCCCTCAGACGGCCCAATTTTGAAATAGTCCCCGCCTGGGGGTCACGCCGGTATGGGGAACCCCTCCGCACCCCAGGGTCTCAAAGAAGCCTTGCCTGGAAGGTTCTATCAGTAAACCTTATTTTGGGATGATTGCAGTAATTAAAAGCTGAGAAACAAAACGCAGGAAAAAAATTACAAAAACCAAAAACGAAAAATTAACAAACTGCATTTTTAACATAAAACACACATTTTGGAAATTTGGTTTTGCAGCCAAGAAAACTGACCAATCAAACTTAGCAAAATCAGGCATGGGGGAAAAAGAGCAGCATTGTGTCAGCAAGTGGGAATCCAAAAAATAACGAAAAAACCGAACCTTTCTCAGATAAAAAAACTTACAAATGTACAGAAACAAACAAAAAACATGCTGGGTGTGTTTCTTTAGAATTATGTATGGGGTGAAAGGGCACACCTGCAGGCTTCATTATTGGGACCAATGAGCGCGCTGTGGCCGTTGGAAGGCCAGAAGGCTGCAGTCAAGTGCAGCCAATTAAAAAACAAATTTGGCACTGTTGGACCGATGCAATACACACTGGATGTGGTTCCTGTGTGACAAGGTGCAAAATTTTTCTGGCTATTCACTCAATGTAACACAAACGGGGGGTTTCAACTTATTGCATGTTTTCCTCAGCTTAGCAAAAATTTCTCACGATTGGCGAAGCTTGGCAATTTTTGTGGTTTTTCGGAGGAGGGAAATGATTTTGGACTTGAAAGTTTTGCATTCGGAAAATTTTGCTGTGACCAAGCATTTTGTAAAAATCTTGTCATTTTTTTTTGGGTTTTGTGTGAGCCAAAAAATTCCATGCCTTTGGGATAGAGGTCTTTCACCCATTGGTTTCCGGCGTCAGTTGGCATGGGTTGCCGGAAGCAATCACACAAGGAACGAGACCACCACGATCCTGATAACCTCGTTGGCCTGGCCCTGCACCGCCCCTCCGTCGTATGCACAACACTTCGTCACCTCCCATCCTTTTTTTTATTCCCAAGTCACCAACCAATTTGCACTTCGCAGTGTGTGTTGAATGAAAAGTGGCGATTAAGTTGACCCACAAGAAAGAACAATGTGAAAACACTGTTTATTACAAGTTCGTTTGGGTGGCTCCTGAATTTGCCTCTCACCTGTCAGAAGCGATCCAAAAAGATGTGGCCATGCCTTTTGCTTTGTTCAATGCCTACCTCCACGGGTTTCGACCACTGTCTGCTTGGCAGAGAAGCATCTTATCCTCTGTTGTTTCTGGCGTTGCAGACATGGAGGAGAATAGCAAATGCAATACAAGGGGGGGAAAAAACATTGCTCCAAAATACTAATTATTCTGAAAAAATGCAATTGCAGTTGTTCAATTATCCACGATAGCAGGCCATTTAAATCCACCCGGCGACCAGCTGCAGGATTGGGTTTGGTTGTCCTTATCCCAGGGGGCAAAAAAAAAGTGCGCCGTGTGTTGTGTGTCATCGATTTCCTGTTTCACACACACACATCGCACCAACACACAAATCAACGCCTAGCCAACTCCTTGATCCACACAGTCCAATTTTGAAAACCTCACCCTCTGGCATTGCAGGATGTTTGATTTACTGATTGAAACGTGGTGAAAACCGAAATGAATTATAATTACTGAAAACCATGTGAAAAGGAACAGGGATGGATGACCATTTATTTGTTGAATTCTCATCACAATTTGCGTTTCATCCAATGCCCCTTGCTCTTGGCTGACGGTCGGCCATCCCAGCATCCCCCGGACACCCACTCTGTCAGGCACAGCCCACTTACAAGCCATCGCCCCGACGCCCTGCCGTGGGTGGGGCCGGCCCGGCGGTGCTACAGGATGCCTCCGTGGCCTCAGACACGCTGTCGGCCTGGCAGTCGGTCAGCACTGTGCAGCCTGAGGGGGCACATGGGCATTGGCAGCTTGTGTGTGTGCCGGTTGCATTGCCTCCATAAACTGAAGCATGAGTACCCTTGTCCATGATGGTGGGGGGACCTCTTCTGTTTGGATCCGACTTGTCAGATGTTGTGTGTTTCCGTCACAAATCCCATCAAAATGGGGGGATTGCAGTAGGCCACCTCCTTCCGCGTTGGAGAGGGTGCTTTTATTTGGACCCTGCACGTGTAGCGGACTCGCAAATTGTTAAGGGGCGGCGCTAGCACATTGTTTGTGTCATTTTTTTCCGGGAGGCCGAACTGTATTTTCCTTAAAGGCAAAATCTTAATCCTATTTGTGGCCCCAACGGCCTACGTGTCCTGGGATGATTCAGCTCGAAAATCAGCACATAAAAAACCCAAGAACACAATCTAAGGAAGTTTTTGACGTCATTTCCATAAATTTTCTTCGCTTTGCACAAAGGAAAATTGTGTCCCAACTGTCTTTCACCCCCCACGCTGGGAAAAGGTTGGGTAGGCCCCCTGTGGTGGGTGCCCTGTGACTTAAGAAGGCTGCCGGCGCATCCTTGGCCAGCAACAATCGCCACTTCCGGGTATTTCCGGATTGCGATGGGAAAGCTGGGGGCGCAGGTGGTCGGGGTGTCCGGCAGCTGGACCAGGTCGCCTCCGCCGTCCCCCCCTTCTTCCCCCTTCCAAGCCGCCTCCTCCTCCTGCCTGGCGGAGGCCTCCTGGACAGCTGCGGGGGAACGACATGGGCCGGCAGCAGAAAGCCAAATTGGGGGAGGGGGGCAAGCGTTTCATCGGTTGCCCTTGGGCGACAGCGCTTAGATGTGCTGACTGGTCCATGTGTTTTATCTCACCTTGATTTCCAAGGTTTACACGTGACAAAAAATTTTGGCCGGGTCGTGCGCAAAAATTGGCCAAAAACCTTGAAACCGGGGGCCAGGAGCGCGAATTAAGGCCATAGGCCGACTTTAGGGGGGGGGCAAAAATTGTATGCAAATTCCCCCCAAAAAATAGGACCCAGACTTATTTCTGGTTCCATTGCTGGAGATCTGCACGGGGGTCATATTTTTTCTAAAAACCACCGCAAACGTGGAATCCCACGTTTTTTTGATGGCCTCAGCGGAGACTCCAGGCAACAAGCCTCCCAGGGGCTAAGGTAAACCGCCTCCAAGAGGCTCCCAGGTAACCAGCCTCTGTGGAGGCAAAAGTGACCGGCCTCCATAGAACCTCCGGTAACCAAAATTTGGGGTTCAACTTTGCTGGATGCCTTTTGGGGGGCTTATTTTTACATTTTTTCCCCCTAAACAACCTGGGCCCGGAAAAAGACACCATTTTTCATGTTCCCAAAAACACCAAAGTTACTCCTTTACGTTCTGTGCTTTGCGCAATATGCAAAATTGGTGCAAGTAAAGATTTACCATGTTTTGTGAACTTCATGAATGTGAAAATTTTTCCGATTTTCGGATTTATGCTCCATCGGCCACGGGGAGTTGCTTTTTGGGGAGTTTAACTTTGAATGGGTTTATTTGGGGGGGGATTACTTTGGGGATGGACTCCAGAAGTGCAGCCTGTTTTGTCTTGCAGATCAGCTTTGCTAGAAGGGGGAATGGAGTTGGTTGGACCATCACCCCCAGGGCATAGGGGTCTGGGGGAGGGGGCAAGAAACAACCCTTCAAAAACCAATTCCAAAAAAATGTCACGTCAAATTGTATTTTCAACCTTTGCCTGTTGGAATGTGGAATTTTTGGGGGAGGATTGAACACCATGGGACACACCAGAAACACCCAAATCGGTGGTATGCTCAGTGCTGACGACGTTGTGTGGGGCTGTAATGACCATATCGCTGGTGAAACAGGCAAAGAAGATGAGGCTGCCAGGCAGAGGCAAATTAAGGGTTCCAAATGGGACAAAATGGCCATTGGCAGGAATCTGGCTGGCACCAAAGCCAAATTACGAAAGAGACCACAGCAGTTTTTCAACCCAAAACTTCTGAAATCTCAACTAAAAAACTTCAACAAATCTCAACCAAAACTTCTGAGGGCCAAACAAAGCGAAAGAAAAAACGATCAACTGTTGATCAAAGATTAAACATTTTTTGATTTTCTTACCCTGTTGGTGGCTAAAAACAGTCCTTTCTGCTTTGCGGCAAGCCGAATATAATTTTGGTGGGGACGTGAACTTTAAAAGTAGGGCCTCAAAGTCCGTTGATAAAAATATTTTTTGTGGATTTTTCGCTTAGACCCGATTGCATCTTGATTGCAGACTTAGACGTGATTGCATCCAGTTGCATGTAAAAAATTGCTCAAATTTTTTATGTAAGCTGAATGTTTTGTCAAATCTCTCTTCATAAAAGAAGTACACCTAAAATGCCACCCTCGTTTGACAGCATCAACACCCTGAAGAAAATTGAAATGGAGCAGGGACATAAATTAAAAAATTTTAGTCAAAAAACAAATGAAGGACAGAGACAGAGAAAATGAGCGGTCCCTTAACACAAAGCATATGGGTTGCGGCGTAACAGAACAGGCCAAATGGCAGAGATGAAATATGGTCAATATCCGGGCGTAACACATCAGTATTGTATTCTTCATCAAAATAATTTTTTTCTGGGGCCATGTAAAGCGGTTTTTTACAAATTAAAAGGCGTTTGCCTTTTTGAAAAAAAAACTCATATAAGAACGAAGCATAACAACAGCTTTCAGACAGTAAATCCAAGACAATCCAAGGCAACAAAAAAAGGAGACTGTTTCAATGCCTTGGGCTTTTTCCGTTGTAGCATTTTTTGTTCTTAGTATATCGGCACCAAAATGCTGTTTCTGAGGAGAGTTGAAGGTCATAGGACGAAGAGGGGGACAAATCAAACAATTCACATGGTTTGACTATTTGTAAGGGGGGTCGTTGGACATAGGGGGGGGGGTAGTGATTTCACCGCCCGGCTGGCCTGAGCCCGGGCTGGCCAAAAATCATTTCAGTAGACAACTTCTATCGATTGGGGGAGCAGCCTGGTTGAGATCTGCTGCTTGAAATAATATTTTGGCTGGCTGGACCCCTCTCACCCCCCCCCACGGCACCCCTTCCGGCTTGGGAAAGTCCCTGATTCAGCAAAACCAACTTTTCGTTAATAAGACCATATGACACAAATATGACACAACAATGAGACCAAAATGTGCACAAATCTAAGTTTCTGTACAAAAGGACCCCGTCACTTCAAAAAAAAAGCTGAGATTCAGGCTGAGAAAAACTTGAGTGGAGATCGAAGAATAATAGCGGACCGAGAAGAGGAGAATAAAAAAAAAACTGTCAAGACTTTGTGCCCTATTGCACCTGCACCATACATGCATGGTCCTTTACCCACTGCTCCATGGTCAGCATGGAGGAAAACAGGTACGGAAACCAAGGACATGTACCTTACTCATTTGAAGCCTCGGGGCCACTATCCATTTCTTGTCATCTATTTGCATTGTTCTATGGTATTTCTCAGAGGTTTTGCAAACCGACTCCTCTGCATCCAGTTTCTCTCTATCCAGTTTCAACCTAGATTGGGCACCCAGACCTTTCCAGATCCACCTTTGTTCAGCTGAGGATGGAATTGGCTTCAATTTTTTAAAAAAAATTGCAACCACCTGCAGGGACTCATGGGCAGGCAGGGCAGAGCATGCACTTTCACTTTCACCATCGCGGGGGTGGGTCGGGTTTTGGGGAGGTTTTGCTACAACTTCAGTGCCTAATGACTGGGGCCCAAAAAAATGACAAAATTTAAATGAAATCCGCAGGCACCAAAACCGACACCAGGGGGGGGGAGTGCTTATTGGCAGCAGCCCTTAGCACAAAGCACCCCTCTCCCTCTCCCGGGGGTTCGTAAAAAGAATTCTGCCCAGGATGGATTGGGTGCATGAAGGGAGGACCACCCATGCAATTCTGCACCGATCCAGGGCAGGTAGCCACCCCAGCCCTTCCATAAAAAAGAAGTCGGTCACTTTTCCTGTCAGAAAAAACAGTCATTCACCACTTCCCTCGCTGCAAAGGGGGGGTGGCCACTTTGGAATCCAAGGGAAATGGACCAGGAACAAAATGGCCATAATTGTTTTTGCCTTCGTGGCCAGGTCACTTTGGAGGTTTTCGGTCGAACCCCCTCCTCCCTTGAGGGAAGGGATTCAGGCCACAAGCGAGTCACTCACTCTGAAACACCAGCGACCGTGCGGTTGGAAACTGGAGCCTGGCGACAAAACGCAAATGGGGTTCAGCCTGAAGCGGATCCAGCCACGGCATCCGGGGGAGGACACCAGTGCCGGGACAGACAGGCCAGGGGGTGGGCGGTATACACGTATACACGGGTGGGGGGGCAACGGGCCACTCATATGCACGAATGGCTGCAATTCCCAGGCCAACGCCCAGAGAGGCTCGAGGGGAGGGATGGTTCTCAAGAATTTGGGGCAGGACCGGTGGCTTCACTTGTCCCCCAGTGATGTATGTGATGCTTTATTGTTGGTGATATGATGAACTGCAACTGGTTTTTTGTGACTTATTTGGGGCAATTATGATGAGGCAAAAAGGCAATTATGTCTTATTCCAATGGAAACAATGGAAACTCGATCAACGCTGTATTTTTTCATTTACATTTTTTTGCATCACGTTGTTCTTGTCATCATAGCTGTTTGCCACATGTTTCCTCGTCCCGCTCCAGTAAAAGCCTCACACCAATGCACACACATTTATACATATGCATGGCTGGCGGGCCATAGCAGGCTTGTGCTTACCGACCGGGGGGGGGGGGGCTAAAGGGTGGCTATCCATAGCATCCACCTCCCCCCCTGTGGGGTAGGCACCCGACTAAGCACAAGCCTGGGCCAGAGGCCGGGCAACGGGTGGCGGGGGGATGGCTCACCCCACGCAGCAGCAGATAGAGGCGGGCGACAGGCCGGGCAACGGAGGCCAGCTCCAGCCAGAGAGCGTTCTGGACGGACAGAGCCTGAGGGCCACTTCTGCCCAGAACTGTGCCCCGACCCCTGACCACACAGAACCCCAGCCCAAAAGGTTTCAGTTTTTGTGTGACTTGTTTGTTTTGAGCAAAATAAAATAGCTCCCATAGATTTCTTCCCAGGGTGTTCAAGGCGGCCGTCTGGAAAAAGGTGCCAGCTGCCCAGCACCCCCTGGGGGATGTGGGCAAGCCCCTATAATCATCCAGAGACCCATACCCAGTCACGCACAGTCATGCCCAGTCTGTTCCTAAGGTGCTTGGATGTGGGTCCAGGGGGTGGGGTCCAAACATTTCTTTTAGGAACACGGGGAGGTTTTGCTCCGTTGCTGGGCTAGCTAGAAATTTGGGCTCCGCCCCCTCCCTGGGGGTGCGGGTTTCATTTTTGAAGAGATAAGCTTCGAAATTTTAAAGAGTGGTGTGAAAAGAGAAAGCAGAATGTACGACTCCAGAAAGATGTGCATACCCCATAAGGAAAACCAGATAGATGTGAGTTTATAAAAAACCTGCTACCGCGTTGTTGACATGGTGAGACAGTCAGATGGATGAAAAGGCGGACCCAAAATCAATTTGTGAGTAGAAGGTGCACCCCAAATGGATGACGGAACATGCAAATTGAAAACGTTCCCATGCCAACCGCACGGTGACGCACAGCACCGCCATCACTGCACATTGTGTCTGACTTGGTTACAGACGGGTGCACCGCCTTTGGCCCGTTTTCCCTGGGCGGCTGGGGAGGCAATGGCTTTGGGTGATGGGGGTACGGAGGCACCGGGGCCGGCCCACATCTGGCTGGCCCCTTCCCCCCCAGGTGTGTCTCCCGTGTGTCCCGTCCCTCACCCCCACCCCCAGCCCGGCACTGCCCAGT